>CAAKHC010008799.1:0-24476 GCA_901007825.1 Macroramphosus scolopax | reverse complement strand
CCCCCTCCTTCCCTTCCCCCCCCCCCCCCCCTCCCCTTGTCTATCATTTCATCTTCTCTCTCTTTGCTCTCTGCAGCCTTTAATTGCATCCTTCATTCTCCCCGCTGGTTCACCTCCAGTCTCCGTCCTACACGCCTCCTGACAATAATCTGACCGCTTCTCCGCTAATCGCTGTTTTGATTAATCGCTTCGAGATGAATTTCCGCGGTTCCATTACGGCCGCGTTCAGTGTCGCTTAGTTACACGGGGTTTCTTAGATAGAGGATAACTGGATTCTTACCATCGCACAAATAAAAGTGTGTGGATTCTTTTGGTGCGCGGAGGCTTCGAGTCCTTGTGGTGAACAACGATGCTAACAAGCTAACAAGACTCAAGTTTAGATTTGGATAAACAGGACGACAACTTTAGGTTTATTTATTGCAAACATGCAGCATGTGATGTCGGTCTGGTCCTAAGTGAAACACGATGAAACAACGAATGCTGCGTGCAGGATTTGATCCTCCTGGTTCCACACTACCTCGGATACAGTTCGGAATCGATCCGGCGGTTTAGGTCGACCTTGGTTCTCCATTAAAACTCCCGCACAGCACCAACAATCTTCGGCCGCCGGCAGCAGCAGCGTGCGAACCAACAGAGCCACCTGGCAGCACTATTAATAAACCCTGTAGTGCTGCACAAATACTGCAAGGTGTTGCCCTGTGTGACCCCGTTTCTCTGCTCCCACCAAAGGCCTGTTGGACTCGCATGCGACACAACGATAAACACCACCAACGCCAAGATGTTTGTTTTAATTTGTCTGCATTGCACCTTTAATTGCGGATGTTGCACGCGGCAGTTTGCATAACCGCGACAGAAATAACGCCACTTTTTTAGCTCGATTAGCTACATTAGCTACATTAGCTGGATTAGCTACATTAGCTACATTAGCTACATTAGCTCACATTAGCTGATACGGATGGATGTGATATTAATGCTGCTCTCTTTGACAGATCCCAGTGCGAGTCAGGCGAGCACAGAGGAGAGGTTGAACCACGAGGCCAAGGAGCTGGAGAAGCGACTGAGCATGCTCTCTCATAGGAGCAGCACAGGTACGACACTCATTCATGTATCCCAAAGCACCCGTAATCATCATCATCGTGCTGCACTCGGCCCTCCTCCCCCTCACAGCAGTAATAATGAAACACTGGCTTTTAATAATCAGCTTCTACTTCGTTATGAATTCGTTCTGCAGCTCTGACATCACTCAAACTGGTGATTTATTGCTCTTATTATGTGGCGAACGCCGGTGAGACAAGTGGAAACAGGCGTAATGATATTGTGATGCCTTATTGATGAAAGCAATGTTCTCACGAAAGCTGTTGATTAAATCCATTGGAGTCTAACACCCTCAAACGTGTCCTTGGCAGTCTCCTCCATGTACTGCCCGTCTGCCGGGGGAGACGACCGCAGCATATCCGGTTCCTCCGACGCCTCGGACACCAGCCAATCAGACTGCAGCATCGGCAGCCGGCTGGCACCTTGGACTGAACCGGCCTCCAACCTGTCTGAAAACATCGGTCACGTCGGCGTTAAAGTGGCACTGCAGAGCGCGGAGAAGCTCTCCATCAACCAGGGCGCAGGAGGCCGGCCGGCGGTCAAGGCCCCCCGGCAGCTGCAGGAAATCGGCCGTCAGAGCTCATCCGACAGCGGCATCGCCACCGGCAGCCATTCCTCCTACTCTGGAAGCTTCTCCTCCTACACAGGCAGTCTGGATATTAACCCCGGGGAGGACTTTGGGTCTGCTTTCAGCTTGCCCCCACACCTGGCGCAGGACCTGAGCCCTTGTACTTGCCCCTCTGTCCCAGGACATGAATACCAGGTGCCGACTTCACTCCGGTATCTGTACGACTCTCCCAAAAGTCTGTTACAGGAGGGAAGCGAGGACGCCAAAGACATTGAACACTCCGCCTTAACGAAGGACGCTCCTGCGCCTTCAAGTGCCCCGACAGAGCCTTTAAAGGGGGAGAAGAGAAGCGCCGCGACCTCTGAGGGTCACCCCGAACCGAACGAAAGACAGTCGACGGGCGAACACTCGCACGGCCCTTCAGAAGAGAGCAAGAGCACCAGGGTGGCGCCCTCTAGTGACGCCCAGCATCCCGAGTCCTGTCACGTCTGCAGCTCCCTCACATCTGTCCACAAAACCATCGTGACCATCTGCTCCGTGTGTGGTGGATTTAAGGTAAAACAGTCGTGTTTATATCGGTTTTCTTTCTTGTTGCATCGCAGTTATTCTTACAGAAATCTTTGTGTGTTGGCGGCTCCCCTCCCGCCAGACGTAATCCTGTAATTATCAGCGTTTCTATTCCCGTCGGCCTTCTGTTCTTTAACTTAAATAGCCACATTTGCCGCTCCGACGGCGTCCCCGAACGTACTTAGCCCTCCGACTCGCTGTCATACAGTAGCATCTTGTGTGAGCAGGTCTCATAATCGCCGCATCATCTGTTCCGTCGCTCGCTGTCAATATGACCTTTACGAGTCGGCGCGGGCTGACAGCCGTGGTGTTAAATCAACTAACAGTCCCACGGCCCATCTGTCTAACGAGTTAGCGTGTCGGCAGGGAGACGAGGTCGACACTGTCACAGCACCCGGCAGGATCGGACCCGGAGAGTCGAGAGGGACGAGATGTTTTTATCTCCTTTGTGTTTTATTTATACAGAATGAAAACACCTTGGAACAGCTGAGTGTTCTCAGAAGACTATATACCCTCCAAATATTAATGCTGTACAACAAAGATCTAAAGTTAGACTCTGCATGTCCTTCAGGTAGAAGCTTCTCAGTCCGAATTAGCTTTTCTTGTTGAGTTTGTTTCGTCATCGCCTTTAATGAGCTTCTACAGCTGAAGATACTCTAATACAGACAAGTTGAATACTTTCACTTGCTTATTTACTGCAGGGACGTCCTGTTTAATGTGAACATCATGTACAACCACCGACCATGTCAGTCGCTTTACTCTGAACATGCAGCGCCCCCTGCTGGCGGTGCATTTAGTGACGAGCGCGTGTTTGATCACCTTCTGTCCTGTCAGCCTGGATAAACGATCCGCTTCACTTCAGTTCACAGCGAGAATGAAGACTAGAACATGCTGACCTCAGAGCATTTAGAGCCCTGACACCTCCTGTTGTAATATTATGTAATATTTTTGCATTGGCTCTATTTTCTGTATCATTCCCAGGCGACACCGTTCATCCCTGCAGGTGGTTCGGTGATACCTGCTATACCAGGTAAGTGGAGTCACCTGAGTGTCACATGCACGCTGCACGCTTCTATTCCTGCATGCATGAAGATGTGTCGCATGTCTGGATGAAGCTGTCACGATGTTCTGTAGCAGCCGCAGCTTGCTGATGTTTTCATGTGGGACAGAAAGTGGGTTGAAGGATTTTTTGCCTCCAGACCATCATATTTCCAATCCAGCAGATCAAAGTGTCGACAAATCACCATGCGGAGCCGTCACTGGCGGCCAAAACAATACCGCTGCGAAGGAAATTCTGGAGAATTCCTGCGCCACCGCCGGCTCCGTCTCAGAGGAGACGAGCGAGGAGTCGCCGCTGCCAGGAAAAGGAAGAGAGAAATTAGCCAGTCTCTTAGCGGATCTGCTGCGTTCCCCAAGAGTGGAGAGGCAGCCGGAGGCGGAGACCGACAGGCCGAACTTGTACGAGCCGATGAGCCCCGCTTTTGTAAACGAGCTCCGATCTGTAACGTTTCAAGATCCCCAGCGTGACAAGAACACGGTCATCTATGAAAACTGTTTGAAGTGTCGAGGAGCGCGGTGTCAGCCGCCCCCGCGGGTCCCACCTGCTCGGACGCACCGCGACAGGAACCTTCCCGGCGTGCAGACCTTCCTGAAGAGAAGCCAAGAGCACGGCGGCGCCGCTAATGAAGACGCTGAAGGTCACAGCGCGGACGGGCAGCGTCACGACGAGGAGATGAGTGGTCGGACGCTGACCAGCGAAGGTAAGAGGCCTCTTCACCACTCTCCTCTTCCACTCTCTCTTCAGCCCTTTGAAGACCTGCTGGCTTCTTCTTCATCATCTACTTTCCTTCTCTTTTTAAATCAGAAACAAAAGGACGGCTTTAAAGGGAATCAATGCAGCCTCTTTCCCAGCATGCATTGCGTGTCTGTCCCTTGCACATCATTCCTGATTAATACAACCCTTATTGCAGCACCAGTCTTCTTGTGTTCCTTCACTGAGTGGGATTATTCTCTCCAATGCACAGGGATGCATTTGTTTTATATATGTAAAGCATATATATCTTTTATTCCTCCACCACCAGACAAAAGGTCGCACAGTAAAGAAGAGCGGCGCCGAGCTGATCCCGCTTATGAGATCATGGAGAGTCGGTTGCCAGAGAGAAACTCCGAGGTAGGCCAATCCAGAAAGTCTCTAATCCGCTTTCTGCTATCAACCGCTCACACATGTTTGACTGTGTAACTAATTGTGCTCGGAGAGGAAGAGTTCCGGGGGAAACACCGATTGATTGGGATTGTAAAGGAGGAACAGCTCCGTGCACCTCGAGGAAAATGTGATCACCCGGCGTTTTTTTTCAGCTCGGCGACTTATCGCACGGGCGTGTTGGATTAAGCAGTCGCGGACGTCGGTAACGCTTTTGTGATTGTCTCAGCCCACAAAGAGCTGACTGGCTGCACACGCAGATGATGCGCGGCGGTTCGCCGACAGGCAGCGACGCCTTCGACGACGAGCGGCGCTTTTCAGAGTAAAAGCTTCTCGTGCCATCTTATACATTTAAGGAAACGCGGGTGCTGACTCAGCAGGAGCATCCCGGCTGCTGTTACATATGCAAGCATGAGGGCGTGTGCAGCCTGCATAGCCTCGCTGCTAACAGTGCCGGCACCACAGACTCTATATAATGAGGTTTTCAACACCCACATGCATCAGAATGGACCTCAATGTGTCCTGAGAAGAAGGCCTAAAGGAGCAGTCCGCAGCATGTCCATGGTGATTCCCTCCCTGTGACCTCTCGGTGACACACTGATCGGGCTCCTTTCCAACACCAACGTTCACACTACAATAGCCGTCAAGTGTAATTTGAAGGGCACGCTAATCCTTCCGCATCGACGGAGCATCGCAGACAGTGTTTCAGCATGTTCCACTTAACCCCCGAGCTCTCGGCAAACGCTGAATATCTGCCGCTCTGCCTATAAATACCTCCGACATGTCCAATGAGGGGAAACACGCCGTGTACAGTCATGAACTGCACAGTTGTAATGAAACGTGCTTACTGTCTCTCTCTCTGTGTGTCCTGTAGGCAGAAGAGAAAAGTAAGTATGAGCTAATGGTGAGCTGTGGTCAGCAGAGGTTCCTCCAAGAGGCTGAAGGTGAGCGTATATGTAGATTGTAGCTTCTCTATATTTCCCTCAAGTACACAACATACATGATAAACAAGGAGGAGAGTCCATAGCAGCTTCATCTGAGTTGGAGTTACTATTGTGTCAAGAGAAACCCCCCCATATGTAAGCAAACAGGGAGAGCAGCGATGCGTGGCAGGAGCCCCCGGATGGCTGCCCTGATGTGAGGAGAGAGGACAGTTGTCTGGGGACGTTTGGCCACTTAAGCATCGCACACCTGAGCTGGAGCATCCCGGCAGCTGTCAGACCGCGGCGGCGGACCCATCCGTCATGTTTCATGTACCTCCGCGCTCACATGTCACCGCCGCCGTCAGCCGGCTTCACAAAGGGGAGTTAATGGGCAGAGACAGCGGCTCGGGTTAATGACGGCGACAGTTAGATAGAGCTTCATGTTGAACTGGCGTCGTTGCTGTTGGAGGACACTCACCGACTCCCACAGAGATTCAGGGATTCAGTCTGTCGGTTGTCAGACGTCACCGCTCGGGGGAATCCTGTCCTTGTTACTACTTCCTGGTCGGTCTTCTGTTTCCCCTTAAAAGCAGTTGACATTTCCAGTTTCGGGTCACTAAGCTCAGCCAGGTATTGCATGCAGCGTCCCCCCCCCCCTCCCGGCCTTTAGCTGCGGGTAAACCAACTGTTGTGACGGCAGCCGGTTATAAAACACGACACTTCAGCGAGGGCTTGGTTGGTGTCTGATCAATTAGGTATCGGGCCTCTCAGGCGCTGCCGAAGGCTGCACCCAGCGAGACTCTGCTGGCGTCTAATAGCCTCTCACCGACTGTACGAGTCCCCCCGGGTGGGGGGGGGGGTGCTTCAGGTGGACCCCTTGGTCCAAAAGCAGGTGCAGTCTTATTGGTCCCCAAATGCTTCTGCACAACATGAACACTACATCTACATCACATACAGAATATAAACCCACGACAATCTCTGTCTCACTGAGGACTAAAATCCTCCGACAGCTTGCAGCTGCTCCTCTTTATGCTTTGCCGGGATGAAGAAAAACACGGTGACATTGGCTAAAGATCACGGCGGCGATTAGAAGACTGACAGAACGGCTCAACGTTGGAATTAAAAGGCCGTCGAGTTTTACTGCCCCATAGAAGCGGATGACTGCAACGTATCTCCTAATCTATCCGTGGGCTCTCTCAGCTAATTACGCATGAACGGCCTCCGGGACACGACGTGTTCGTAACTGCTGATTCACCGTCTGACTGCAGCAGGGCGACGCCACCGTGTGCAGATTGTCACTTTTCTTACTGAAGTCTGTATCTCATGGATCAAATTGACTTTGTGTTGTTGCCCCAAGAGTTACTCATGTTTGCGGTGGTGGTGGAGGGGAGCTGAAACTAATCTGGCAACTAATATTTTCACTGCAGAAGGATTAAGTTCATTTTTAAATGTGAAAAAGCTCAAATCTAAAAACAGATTGATCCTTCGACTTAGCGTCTGTTCAGCCTGTATTTGCTGCCTCGGTGCTGCCGAGCTGTATTATTGTCCCGCAACAAATATAAACATAGAGGAAAGAGCCCTGCTGCTGCATGATGGGATGCATTTCTTCCCTGCGATGAACCCGACCGGCTCGGAGACGTCCTCTCCCGAGTGTCTGCAGAGACGTGTCCTCCAGCCAAACACCCCCTGACATTAAGCCCCTCTGTGATAGATGCTGTAACACACTGTGATGGAGTAGAAATCCAAATGCAACTGCATGACTCAGATGTGTTTTTAATGTTTTTTAAATGAGCTGCTGCTGCCAATACAAATACTTGTAACAGAAATATGTGATGGGATTTGTTAATAAGAATAAATATTAACACCACGGTTTCCACCTTTAAGGCGAATGTGGCAGCTGATGAAGAACAAAAGTCCACCTGAGCGTCAGTAACGAGCTGCTTCTCTCTCATTGACAGGAGCGCTGTTCGTTTTCCCCCCGGAGGTGCCGCCGCCGCCCGACAGGCCTCGCAGCGACGGCGTGACGTACGTTAATATTCCTGTTAGTCCCACGTCCAAGAAGCAGCTGAACTACATGGAGCTGGAGCTGCAGGAGCCGGCTGCCAGAGGCAGCGCGGCACCTCCGCCGGCACAGAGTAAGAACGCAAAGACATCATCTGCAACCAACCTCATGATGAACTATTATTCATTATGATTTAATTATTAAATCAGAACGTCTGATTTGAATGATCAATGAACGTCTTAGATCGGATGTGAATGTGAGAGAGAATCTGCTGCCCGAGTGGATTAAAATCAAAGGCTGAACTTTGTGTTCGTTCATACGGTGAACAAGAATCTCCTCCGTGTGTTCTGATCCATGCCGCCGTCCTTCTGTTCGAACCCGGGAGGCGGATATGAACTGAATCAGGATGTGCTGTGATTTCCATCCCAGTCGGTTTATCGGTTGCAGGATTCAGCGGATCTCCTTCCCATCTCGCTAATCGACAGCCGAGTCCTCGTCAATCGGAGACGTAACGGGGCGCCGTGATCGACAGACGAGTCGGCTATTAGCGTCCCCGTCGTCAGGGATACGAGGAACGCTCGAGCTTTGACATGTGATGTCAGCGATATCGTTCATATCCCGGCACGCGGCCTCATTAATCCGTCACCTGGGACGATGGGCGTCCATTCACGCCACAGCTGTGATGGAAGCCTCATCGAGGGACTGTTGTTGTTGTCTCCTCCACTTCGACTCTGCAAGATACATAACTTAAAACCAACGGCAGAGAAAACACTGATGTGCACTTCAGCGATATTCTTGCACGAGTGAAGCGACGCCGCATTCGTGATTAAATCCTGACAGCTTGCATGTCTGATTTTCACACAAGGAAGGGCATCGCATTATGGTAATGCGGTGACATGCTTCTGGCAGACTATTCAGCCCATGAGGGGAATTTTAAAGCTGAATCATTTGCATATCCTCGTGCTTTGTGTGGTGACACTCATTCGCACTCACACACCCCCCTCGAACAATCATGTTGGCAGCGAGGGCAGAGATCTGCTTCGGTCTGATCTCAGACTTGACGTGTTTTTTTTGGACATTTTCATGAGCGTTTGAGATGAGTCAGCAGCAGTTGTTTGCTATAGAAATGTCCCTTTTCATTAAGAACTTGCCGAATTCTTAAGGTTGGTTTATGATGTCATACCGAGATCGTTTTTTCTTTACATTTCCGTCGCAGGTGTCTGACTTTATGTGACTTTTTCCGACTTTTTCCAAGAGTTTTCTGTGTTGCGTCTCGACAGGGAAGAGCTCCACCAAGTACGCCCAGATCGACATCACGGCCACGGAGACGGCCCACAAAGTCGGCTCGCAGCACGCCCTGGGTCGGCAGGAGGGCCTGCACGCTCTGGACCTGAGAAGAAAGGGGACGCCACATTGACTTCTTCATCACTGAACTGCTCACTGATCTCAGCAGGAGGTTTTTTTCTCTCCCAGGACCAGCCTCATACATCAAACAATACATTTGTGCACGAACCCTGGCACCAGAGGGGTTTTTTTTTTCCAGTCAAGGCTGCTCCTGAAACATCCTCAGTTACTGTGGGATTCATTTTCTGCTCCATGTTCCTTCATCGCTCTGCATGTTCATGGACCCCGACTAGCTTCTGTGCTCATAAAGCAACATGATGATGAGGCCCTCCGTAGGTTTTTGGCACCGCATTAGGGCCGACGTTTCAATCTCAGCCTCCTTTGTGGATTTGGGCATCTCATTACGAGGCATCATGTCAGCGCTGGTAGCCTCGGGCTAACTTGCAGGAAGGTCCGTCCTGAGCTGAGTCACCGGTCCTGGTAACCCCCCCGGAGCAGAGGCATTTCACAGCTCACTCAGACCGGCTCTCCTAACATGCAGTACGCTGCTTTTTGGTCCTTGTTTGGAGGAACAAGGCAGTTTAGTGGCAAGGGAGGAAATATAAACGGCATTTATTCTCATGAGGAGTTTACACACATTGATTCCTCAGTAATAACCACATCAGTGATTCCACATTAAAGTAGAGAACGGCAAAATATCTGTTGGTAGAAGTACAAGTAAGGCATGCAGAGAGTCGTTGAAGATCACCGGATGTATCCTAGAACGAAGCCCTGGCACCCCCGGCCTTCATTTACTTTATTCCATAACACCAGTAAAGTAGTTCAAATTGTATTCTTACTATTATTCCTTATTGTGTGTGTGTGTGTGTGTACACATAGACATTATTACTAATTATTAATAATACAAAAAAAAAAGGATTTGGATTTTGTAGAGCTTCCCGTCTTCGACACTATATTGCTTTTTGCCTCGATTAAACTTTATTTTGATATCTGTAAATACCTTATATGTCTATAAAGGTGACGTGGCTTGTAATGAGATATACATAATGTACACTGAAGAGTTGTCGGACGCAGCCTGTCTCACGAGGCGCTATATCATGTATTTTTTTTTCTTTGTAAATTATTTATAATTCTAATTACAGTATTGATTTGATGTGTGTATCACCTATTGGATGATTATAAGCCCCGCCCCCTCGCCTGTGTACAGTTGTCAATCAGCTGTCTAACATATTATATAAAGCAACCTTATAACTGATGTGTGTGTTTTCCTTCACCACAGACTCATCAACAATGTAATTAGCACTAATCACATTCATTGATTGGAGTCACCGGCAGTGAAGAAATTACTTTGTAGACCGATATGAATCCTTTAGCAGTTTCATGCAAGTGAAGTGAGTGTCTTTGCGACTGCTGTTAGGTTTATCGCCGGTGCTTCGTCTCGTCGTCATGTGACCGCGAGGACGTGTCCCTCCACGGAGGCTTTAGAAGATCCACACTCTAAACCCACTTTCCCTCAAATCAGTTGTGGCTTACGGGATCAGAATGCATTTTCACACAGACATGTTTAGTCCCTCGTCTCTGTGAGGGCAGCCGCTCTACGATCTCAGCTCAGTCTGTATGGATCGTAGGGACGACTGGAGCAGCAACTCCTTCAACGTACACAAGCATGAAGATGATACTCGACTTCTACTACTGTTAAGTATCGTGAGCTACGATATAATCCCAGAAAAACACAGAGGACGAGACTTCAGTGGTGCATACATCTGTGTGTTACGCTTTAAAAGGGCTTCTAGGTGATATTGTGCACCACCTGGTGGTCATATCAGACATCAGCAGCTTTTTTGACGTCAACATAATTGAACAAAAATACTCAAATGTACTTTCTTACCTCACTAAAATGAAATATAAGTTGTTTCGTTCAAATGCATGCTACCTGAAAGGTTCACATCCTAGGTCCACGTTGTCTGCGGGGTGGCTAGCTAACAAGCGAGAACGGTACACGTTAACACGTAAACCAGCAGGGTTTGTTTAGTGGGATGACGTCGGACTGTGTCCCGGTCAGATCCTCCCCTTGACACCCTCTCATCCAGATATATTCACCTCTGGTTTGAAAATACTAGAAAACACTTGTTTCCTAAGTTAGTGTTTCTGGATTTACAGTAATTAAGATTTAGAGAAAATACAAGTAATGACCTATAATGTAGCCACAACAACATATTCACCTTTTAGTGATCACTCTCTTAACCTTTGTTTCATGCAGGATGTGGACATCATAACTGGAGCGCTGTTGAAACTGTGGTGGAGAGATATTGATTGACCATTTTCTAATAGTGCGCTACGATTGAGTCATACGTGCTTCCAGTATTTGTACCTCGGCTGCAGAGCCCACATGGACGGGGGCACAGGACCAGAGGTGGGCCGACAGAGACTTCATGCTTCCTCCACAGTCTTTCGTTGGAAAGAATCTGGGAGCTCCAGTTTGGCAGTGAAAGAGCTTCGGTAGAGAAACACACTGGGGTTTGTTCATATGTTCTCAGTGGGCTTCATCAGGCTGGATGAGGTCCAGAAGAAAAGCACTGTGAGTCTACTTGTGAATTTACTCTCAGCATGCAAACAGAGCTGTCATAGGAGCTATTGTTCTCCGACTCACATGTTTGCCGAGCTTTAATAATGAAGGCTGTATATAAAAACGCATGGCCTCTCATCTTTGCTCTTTGTACTGGTTCAATTATCTGCAATCTCCTTCTCCGCCTCAAAGAAAATTACATTGACTGAATGAATAATTGATACCTCCCGATCAAACTGTCCCCTTCGCTTTGTCAATCTCATATGAACAGCAAAAAAAAAAAAACAAAAAAATTAAATCTAAGTCCGTTGAATTATTCATGCGAGGTAATTTGTCTTCTCTTCTTTTGGCGTTTCACGGCTCTTTCCGTACAATTCTGAGGAAATAAAGGCTGAGCCTCATTAATTATGCAGGAACCATGAGGAGGGATTTTGTTCAAGCAATCACACTTCTAGGCCAGTGGGGAAATTGTTGCCACGGAGTGCATTAATAATTCTCCAAGAACATTTAATACATTATTGTTTGGTGAGATAAATGTAAATATGTGAGCAGCTCTTAGTGTCTCTGACAGCGAATGGACGGAACTTCTCTCCTCTTTTGATGATGACAAGATGAAACAAAGACGCTCGTCCCTCGTCCCTTCAGAACGTGCAGCCACTTAGACAAAGACATGAACAATTGTCTCATGACAGAATCTGTCAGAGCCTCTAAATGAATCTCAGGCTGTGCTGTGAAACTGAGAGCTTCACTTGTCCAAGTTTCAGAATGGGATCAATTGACTGTGTGTAATGTGAAAGTTGGTGCTCCTTCTAATGAACCTGCAGATCGCTTTCCCTCAGCTCGCCGAGTTCTGGTTCACTCCCTCGTTCTCCATCAGGCAGCTGCAGGAAAAAAGACATGTTTAATTTAAGGTCTAACAGTCGATGTCAGGCTCACGTAAAACAAATAAAGCTAATGTTGCTCTGCGGCGTGCTGCTGCACGTCTTGCTAACGAGCTCGCCGTAGTGACAATATGTCGATGTTCCGTGTGCAGCATGTTTTGCTGCCCTCAAGTGGACACAAAAAATCAATGAATGCTAGTTTGAATAATTTAAATCTGTCCTCAACTTCCCTACCAATGCTCTGTGGGAAGTCTACGCTTTAGCAGAGGTATGAAACCAGTGAAATTCACTCTCATAAGCTAAAGTACAGCCAGCGTCAAGCTAACATCACAACTTGACCGCAGCCTGGACGATGTACTGACCTGATTTTAGAGATTACAAGTGGTTGTTCTCATAAACAACGTAACATCACGCAGTCTCGCTTCACTGACTGTTGAACAATGATCTTTTAACTTGCGCACTGATGCTTGAACCTACAACCTCTTGTCCTCGAAGTAAATGTTATGCTTCCACAAATAGCAGCTGATGGTTTATCTGTCGGAAGTGATTTGTTGTAAATGGTCAAAGCCTCCAGGGTTTAGTAGCATTTCCGAACGGCAACCCAATAAACTCCAGCCGCTGACCTTTTTGCTGTGGTCATTGGGCCCCGGTCATTGGCCTTGTTCAGCCCAACTCAATTACAACTCCTAATGTCTCACACAAGCACACAAAGAGCCTCTTGCAGTCAGTGCCCACAAGGCATCTCAAGAGGACAAGTCTTTATTCTCTTTGCTCTGCAGCTCTTCTGTTGCCTGACGCTCCCTTTTCATTCAAATGTGCACATATGCTGATGATGGTCTATGTTATAATGCTGATTTATGAATCAATAATCCAGAGTTTTAAGAACAGTATGCGGGATGCAAACATTGTTATGAGCACCTGACAGTCAACCTTTTTAATGACTGTCAGAATATAAATAGGTTTACTGTCTGTTACTAACTTCATCTTCATCATCTATCAAAGCTAAATACAACTAGTCTCTCCTCCTCCCTCCACTACCAGGTGAATTAGATCCAACCTGCCTTTCGGAAGGAGCTCATTCAGGGTAAATCTTGTGTCTGACATCACCGCGACACGGAGAACATTCGGATGTGATCACTCCAGCTAACAAATGCAATCTCTCATTCTTCAATCTCACATTAGCCGCTCCGGGCCGGACTAAATCCGCGGCTATGATTCATTCTCTTATAGCTGTAGGAGAGATGATCTTGATACTAAGTGCGTTTTGCATCTCTGCTCAAGTGAGGAGCAAATTTGAACTGCCAAAATTGCTCACATCCCTGCGAGGCTCCTCTTTAAATACACTTACAGCTGCCGCATTCGACTGGGAAAGGAAATACTTTAGTAATTCAGCTCAGATTGTTTCTGTCTCCACGTTGGGTGAGCGGGATTGTTGCAGAAAGTTTGTTCGGGTGCGATTACGTAACCTACCTGAAGATTTCAGCCTGATTATCTGATCAACAGGCTGAGGAGGAAAAAAACAGCAATCAACCTGCAGACATCAATACCTCAGTGCTCTTTAGGTTTTCCTCCATCCTCGTCTCGTCTTTACCTTCTATTGATTCCCATTCGTATTTCAGTCTTCTGCACTGATCACCAAACATGTGTTTATTCCTGTGAAGCCTCGGTGGTTGTAAGGATTATTGTCTCTCTGTACAGTACCGTCACCTCGTCTTACCTCACTTAAACCCTCCCGTGCTTCTTCCCCCCCTCCGGGTGTAATTCTCTGCGACTCTGAGTTCTTGCACGATGACAGAAATGTCATCAAGTCAGACGAGCTGCTTTGAAATGACGACTAATGATCCCAGCGAGGCTGCACAGCGCGTGATGACTCAACTCAGCAGGCCACAAACCACCCTTGAAATGACTTGCTGATTTTTTGGGTAAGAAACTTCATGAAAACGGATGTTTGTATCATTTGAAGCGTTTACTGTAAATGTTTAAAACGTGATTAGCAATTCAACAGCCAATAACAAACAGTAAACCTTCAACTTTTAAAGTGCGATATCTTCTAAAAGTCTTTTTATAGAGTTGAATCAGAGTGAGACACTGAGTCAGACGTTCAGTTTCTAAAAGCTTATGAGTAATGAATATAAATAGCAAGTGAAGTGTTAAAACTTGAAGAATAATCTCGTCTTCTTATGAGCCTTTGTGAGACTTGATAGACGTCAACAAGGTTCCACGTAGTTAATCCTCCTAGTGCGACGGACTATATGGAAGACGGAAAAACACTGTAATTATCCTTTAATGCACATGAATTTGTGCATCAACGAAATGGGACACGAGGCCCTCGTGACCCCCTGAGCGAGGGTTCGCCCCCCCTGAAATGAGGTGGCAATAGGTCAGACTGATCTGTGTCATCATCCAGAGATGGGATGCGGTGATTTAAAGTGGTGTGCAGCATCAGCAGAGGCATCGGTGTCGCATTACGTCTGGTTCATACCGACCGGGTGTGACCTCCCCAGGAGAACCTCCATCATCTGTCTGGACACGTAGAACACCAGCGAGGTTTGGTGTTTCGTGTTGTATATGTCACATTATCTGTGTTGTTTTTAATGGT
The DNA here is from genome assembly GCA_901007825.1 of Macroramphosus scolopax. Classification (NCBI taxonomy): domain Eukaryota; kingdom Metazoa; phylum Chordata; class Actinopteri; order Syngnathiformes; family Centriscidae; genus Macroramphosus; species Macroramphosus scolopax. The sequence goes on along the minus strand of CAAKHC010008799.1, from coordinate 9,731 downwards.
TGCTATGTGAGTAGTCGAGACTCCAGAGTACCAACATAACAACAACAATCAAGCTACCGTAACGGTGTGAGTAGCACCCCGTCCCTGAAGGGTGAGCTGACCGGAGGTCTGTGAGGAGCAGATATAAGATGGATTAGTAACCGAATCAAACACTCATCACGGACTTGACATTTCGCAGATGAGTCATTAACTTTCGGATTGTGTTGTCTCATCTTTCACCCTGTTTCTGTTTTGTTCTCGGCTCTCTGATTCAAGCTCGACGTCTCCTTCACAGCTCCCTCACAGTTTGAGAAGATGTGTTTATAATAGAGGAGGGGGAGGGGAGATAGGAGGACGTCTGTCTGATGATCATGGCTCTGATTTTCCTGGGTTCACGGCCCGTTAACTGAAGTCTGAGTTAATTAGCGATTAAGATGTTATTTTATCAACGTGGTTACATGATGTGATGAAGCTCCGTCCATCCCGTCCTTCAACGCGTCTCTTCCTCCTGTCGCCTTCCTTGACGCAAACGAGGACAGCCTCTAATTAATTAGTGACTACAACAGATCTATGGTGTGATTTAGTGAATAGGGGAGTAACTAAGATACAGGAGTTGAGCAGAGGTCACCCGGACACATCAACAACAACCCATCGACGGAAAAACGTTTATTTCCTCGGATAATTCAAATCACACGACTTTGACTGGAAGAACATTTCTCCTTGACATCGCGAGGATCTTCTTTTTAAAGACGGTACAAAGCCACTTTGTCTGTTTCACTGTTCTATTTTTTTCTGATTCATTTGCCTCTCAAGAAAGACGCCGCGCAGATGGAATAAGAGAGTCGCTGCCTTTCAGGGTGGGCGCCAATAGACGATTCAACGAAGAGCAAGACTTTTCTTTACAGGATACGTGGGCTTCGTTTACTGTCTGCAGAGAAACCCTTCAAAGCAACGAGTGTCTTCAGCTTCCAACCAGAACACGAAGCACCAGTGAAGAAGGACCGCAGAGGAGTTAGAACCACCATGAACGGTCCAACAATCATGATGTAATATCTTTTAAACGGGTGTCACACTTAGCAGCTCGGTGTAGCGTTTTTAAATAAATCTCTATTTATTCAAATGACAGCGTTTTAAAAGCCACTTCCATCTCTCCTCTCGTTTTTCTCTCCACTTGCACACGAGAGAGGCTGAGTGGGAGTCGTCACAGCACGCCGCCTCGAACAAACAGATTTGAGAGACGGAGAGACGGACCTACGCAGTGACACGGCAAATCCAACAGTCTGTAATGAACCCTCTCGTGGATAACTGGAAGAAATATATTTCGGTTTGGAATGAGATCAACATGACGCGTTGATGAAAGACGACGAGGCTCCCGGCAGGTAGATTGATGGCGGAAAGAGAAAAGCATAAACCGCTGGTCACGTTCCGCATTGATTAGCTTTCACTCGAGTCTCTCGGAGCCGGTGATCCAAGAGAGATGTTGTGATGTTACAGCCTGTTTATTGATCGCTGTCACATCCTCTCTCGATATGACGGCCTCTCATCCAAGAAACACGGCGGTCGGAGGCAGCGAGGCGCCTTCGCTGCCGAGATTTAACCTGTCATCTTTACAATCCCGTTTGCCGATGGATTAAACAATCAAGATCGCAGATGTTAACCCTGGTGTGAACCCTCGACAGAACCCGGCTTCCCCGCTAGGAGAAGCTTAACGAACACAGAGGCGTCAGAGTTATTGCTTTTATAGGAAGGTCGTCGGATCACATAACCTCCAGATTATACAAAATCCTGAAAGACCATCAGCTAAATTAGGATGCACTTCACGCTTGTGAAACACCCCGAGCCATGAAAAGTGCTTCAACAGAGGAACGAAACTACAATAGAAAGGAAAACTCATTATAAATCAATTATCAGCCTCGGCTTCAGGACTCGGCTTCATTCACCGCTCCGTCCTGCGATCGAGAGCACAACAACAACGCCGGCTCGCAGGTGCGTCCGTCTGAATGGAGCTACAGTAAAAGCATCGATTGTATTGTTTGTGTGTGCGTGGGACGACACGGCGGGGACGACCGTGCGATAATTGAAAAGTTCGGTGGCTTTCTTCCAAGCTGCTTACAAAATGTGGAAATCAGATAACCGCAGGCTTCCCGGCCGTCCTCATAGAGGCCTGATAATGGATTGTAGAGCGGCGACAGAATCGATACCGCTGTCCCCGCTCCCCGAGCCATCAGCGGGGAGCAGACTGTACTCCTGTGATCTACATGCGATGACCGGGCTTCCAGCGCTGACAGATCCAACCTTTCAACCGCGGTCGTAAAGCATCCGCAGCAGAGCTCTTCCATTTTCTGCAAAATGCCACGTCGTCTCTCATTCCCTCACCATTCAAACAGACAGGAGATAGTATTTCCTGTCCTTATATAAGCGTAACATGAATTTATCAGGCACACCGAGGTAGAAGTGATGCAGTGAAAGACAATAAATCCTCCATTAATGAGGATTATAATGTTCAGTTTGTATTGGACGCGTTGGAGAGAGGTGACGACCTCTTTGAATATTCATGTTGTTGAAGTACAAGCAACCTAGCTAATATATACAGTATATACGGGAGGTGAAGGGGTTGAAGGTTTATTTGTGTGTATTAACTCCCACCAGACACAGTTTATTCAGAATAAAGCTCTCATCAAATTTGTATGACAGTAAAAAGGTTTAAGACTCAACTAAAGAAAAAAAAAAAACCCTTTCCTTAGTTTCTGCTTCTTCTTCTTAAAGCTACAGTAACGTTATTTCTCAATCCAGAGAACGAACAAGCTCGAAGCATCTGTTTGCTTTTCTTCAGAAGTCCTATAAATAGAAATAAACAAGAAGAGTGAGTTCCCGCAAACACGGCAGCTAACTGCCTTTGGATGTTTCCGATCCAGACGCTCGTCCGTCAAAAGCCACCGGACGAACATTTGTCCCTCCTGAAAAGGTGACGTATATTTTTTCCCGGACACGGTTTAGCACTTACGGCGAACCGTCGTCGGTACAAGAAAAGGTTTAAGGGACTCGAGAAGGGATCAAGCACCTCGGTTTGTTCCTCTCAGAGGGCGAAGCTGCTGCGACAAACACAGTTTCTAAGTAATCGCAGGGGTGTTCACTGTCGTTACGAGAGAGTCGAACGACTAACACCACAATATATAAAGAAGTAACTACAAGAGCTTTTGCAGTTTCCAGGCTCCTGCATGAATCTTCATACCAATTGTTCCAGATCTGGGTCACGTACAGTAACGACTATTGACTAAGACTAAGTATTAGCTGACATTTGTGCGGGTCAACAGCGCTCCTGGTCTTTTGATGCCTTGACATTTATCATGCACTCGACCGGTTGGAGGAGATGAGGAGCACCCGCCTCATCTGCACTCACTAACTCCTCATCCTCCTTGTCTCTTTCAATCAAGGCGGGAGGACTTTTAAACCATCATTTTTTTTTCCTTTCATGGCCTTTACGGCCGCATGAAAAAGGCTTTTAGGAGCAATGAGACGTGAAAGTAGGTGCAACTCCGGTGACACCGGCTCAAACAGGTCGGCATGCAAGCAAAAGAACGATATTTTTTGGATGGGGATCTGCTGCAAATCCAGTCCTCACTCATCACCACTTCCACTGGTCATCATCATCCATTACTGTGTACGACTACAATCACAGAGAAGAAACAACGTGTCATCTTATGCGGTGATGCTGTCGATGCTCTGGACATTTTATGCATCCTGCAGGAACCAATTTATGCAGCAGCCCATAAAATAGATTCATATGCCTCCAACCGAGCCGGTTCAAGCTCCTCCACTGGTTTCATTACAGTCGCCAGCTGAACGATGTGCGATGACTTCAGCTTTGCCGAGCAAACAAATTTCTCTAAAGAACTCCGGCAAGAATATTCTCGATGTCAAATACCGACGTGATCTGAACCAGCGCCCGATGGAAATATAATCATCCAACGTAGTTTAACATCCTAGAAAGAAAAGAACTAAAAGATTCTCAGTTTGATTTTCTGTCTTCCTAAACTTTGTTGTTTGCCCGGAGAGAAACCGAAAAGGTCTGAAAGGACCCAGAAACAAACACATTCATCTGTTAACACACTCGGCTTCCAACACATCTTCATCGGAGGAGCTGATTTCCCCCGAGTGTGTCGCCGGTAAGAGGCTAAAGCTGCAGATAGAGCAGCCGGCGTTTAACATCCTCCAAAAAGAAAGTTAAATATTGGGTAAACAAACACAAAGAGGTCCAACAGACTCGTCCCCGGTATGCTGCACCACTTGTTGCACCCAACTAGAAAGCCACAAAAAGCTAATCTATTTGCTGGCGTTGGAGTGAAGTGGCTTGTTGAAGTTGGCGTCACCAAGCAGGTTTATGTTTGCCACCAAGGCCGAGCAGCGTCTCCACTTCCACTGGAGAGTTGAACAGCTCCTTGAGACAGAAGCAGGTCCTGTTTTATCTTTCCTGTCACCGTCACCGCTGGACTGGGATTGATCTTCTGCTTCTGAGTCACTGAGTGAACTGTTCTGGTCCTGCAGGCGTTGTCTCCTCATCCTCCACGCAGCCGAGCGTGAACGCCGCCAACATGTGTTCCCTCTTCGCCTTCCGGTCCTGTTCTCAGCCACTGTATCATGTTCCCTGCGAGACGATGATATATAATCAGACCCCGTGTAGGAGTGAACACTCATCTTACAGGCCATTTAGATCACTTAGCAGTAGAGGGAGCAGCAGCGTTCCCCAGACAGACGTTCTTCTCCTCCTGGACGATGTTTGGCGCAGCTTCTAAGAGCCTCGTTTAACCCAGAGACTCGCGTATGAAGCCGAGACGTTTCAGAGAGAGGAAGCTTCTCTTTCTCAGGATCGTACTCACATCTGGAAGCTGCTGCTGGTCACTGAGCATTCACGCCGCTGGGTTAAAGGCTTTTCCTCAAGGAAGATAATGAGGGGAAACTACAGCTGATTCATCCCACTGATGCTGAGACTCAACCGACAATCTCCCAATCACATCTCACTCTGATCTCCAGGCCGCCGCTGCCTCAGACCTCTTTGAATTCTCGTGTGTTCTAATATTATCAGATCGAGCCGATTGTTTGCAAAGGGACTTCGACTTTTGAAGCTGCTGCTTTCTCTGAAATGGGATGAAGAGCGTGTCTGCCTGCACATGTGCTTTCTCAGCTTTGTGATTTCCGGCGAGCAGCTTAGCGCGAGCGAGACATCGGAGGGACGCCTGCGATCTTTATTTCATTTTCCCGCAGCCTCAGACTTTATTTACACAGATGGTTCAGAAGATACACTGATGTGCGGCGTTGCTGAGCCACTCACAGCTCAATGAACTGAAGTGGCCTCACAAAGCGGTCGACCTCTTTGCATTAACTTCCTGCTGCGTCCATCGACGTCACTTTGAGCATGTTCGGATCCCCGTTTCAACTAAATGTTAAATGATGAAGCTACCAGACTGCCCACAAACCCACAGCTGAATCCCAAATCGTCTTGCATGCAGCTTATCCACCACATCCCATAATACAAAGTCTATTTCGAACTCCATCGCTCACTAAGCTCTCTGCTGCCTGTCAGGCTGAATTGATGGGCGGACGCGGGCAGGTGTGATAGATGATAAAGCTCTGGTTTAAAAGATAGAACGGGACTCACAGTTCACAGCCATTCTTCATTAAAGGCATTATTAATGCAGTTCAGAGGAGGAAGGTCTGTTTAATCGATTGTTTGGCCACCTGGTGGCGACTTGCAGAACTGCGACACCTCAAAGTTACCCTGCAGGAACCGAGTGCAGTCAGTGGACTGTCTGATTGAGCCCAGTAGAGGAGGTGAGGACAGGGAACGATGGCTCCAGCGAGCTCTTGTTTTGAAGGAAGCGTAATGTCCAAATTCATCATATTTGAATAACGTTTGGATTTCTTGCATCTGGTGCTGCTGCAAGAAAGTTGACACTGATTTCTATTATCATATTTTATCCCGCACTGAATCCAGAGTGTCATCGTGTTCACGGTGCGACAGCGGCGGTGTGTCGCCCTCTGCTCCCCTCGGCACAGCTCCAGATGAGTGACATGAACGTTTCGGAGGGTCATGACAGCAACGGCGACGGGGGCAAAGTGGTGAGTGTCCCTCTTGAAATAAAAAAACAAAAGAAGCGGTGCCGAAATCAATTATTCATGGAGTCACGCCTACGATATCAGACAAAGGCGGATGTGAGAGGATCCTCACTGAAGCCGACAGTTAAAGCAATCGTGTGAGCAGTTTAGTTGTCAATAAATTAGATGTTTGAATTCCCGAGGAGACGTGTTATATTCTTCGGGATCGTACGGCGCGATCCTCCTCGTCCTGAGGTCGAACCCGCTCAAGGACGCTGAAGGATGTTTCCATTAAAAATTAAATTGCAAACCTCACATGTTCCGAAAGCTCATCAAGGAATCACAGACATGTTGTTGCCAATCAGGTATGTGTGATATCAAACCAATTAACTGGAGACAATATAGACGGGGTGGCGGTGTGAAGCCCACCGGGCCCCCGGAGCTCCTTCATTGAATACGCTGCTCATCGGACATGACTCACACTTCTGCGAAAAGGACAATTTGTATCTGTTTGATTGAATTAGAAACGACACGCATTGTACACAGATAGTCACGGCTGGCCGAGTCTCTTGAATAACATCGCGGAGGCAAAGAACGACTCATAAAAGCTGGAACTCATCTACTCTGAACCGTTGGGAGGAAATGAAGAGCCGCGGCGAGCTAATCCGAACAACAAGCGTGTTTGCGCGTCGTTTAACGAGGTCGAACCTCATCACGTCGAAAGCGGAGGGACGTCGAGCGTGTGCCGAGGCCGTGTGACACGCATGACCAGCGCCTGATTAAACATGTGCACACAGATTAGCCGAAGTTAAAGAAAACACGTTATGAATATCATTATGTAAATCGTTAATTAGAAGCAAACAGATTACAGAGATTAACATACGTGACCTCACCTGGGATGATCAAAGTCACAGTCAAACATTGATTCTATTTTTATGTGTAATATTCTGCTGCTGTCATGAAAATATTAACAATTAATATATCTTTTGTAAGCAGCTAGCTCTGGCTGCTCGTGTCCTGTAATACCAGTTTGTTCCTCCAGGGGCAGTAGTGAGTCCAGGCCAGCCAGCCGTCGGAGGTATAACTGAACAAGCGATCTCGTTCCTCTCCCCCTCCGGCTGTTATTAATGCTGATGTCATGGTTATAGTCATGTAGGGACATGAGGAGTAAATATTGATTGGTTTTTAGAACACTCATCTTTCTCTGCAGTATTTGGTTTAATACCAGTTCTTGTCTTGACAAACAGGTCGTCCAACCTATCTGTCAAACCCGGGGAAACACCCACATTAGGTTCTAGTCCATTCAAGACTTCCGTATCTGGTACCTACCTCGGACACATGATGGATGAGGGTTGTGCATGCTCTGCGTGGAGCGATCGATCTATGACAGCTCGAAAAGCTGCAGTCATCAAATACAAACGTGAAGATTATTCCGCTTGTTTTATTCAGTCGTGGAGCTCTGCCAGAATCTCACGGTGGAACATTCACGTCTTCTATTAAGGAGAACTAATCAAAGGAGGAGGAAAAAGTGCTGCTGCTGCTTTTTTAAAAACTCTCTTAAATGGAAATTAATGAAACTATGAGTCACTTCTTGCCCCTGCTGGACTGTTAATGTGCTTTCGTTGTCGGAGGGGTCAGCTGCTCTTCCTCCCCGATGAATTACAGCCCCTAACAAGATCTTTCCGTTATTATTGGCCAAACAAAGCTAACCCCTGCAGTGCTCCCGTTCGTCGAGCCCGGCCAGCTGCCGGGAAAAACCGTCTCTGGGTTCATCCTCGCACAAAACTCCCAGAAGTCTCCGACACAATGCTTCTTCAGCACAGACTCATCTGGCTGTTTAAACCCAATTTAAAACACACTCAGTCTGTTCGCCCGGGGCGAAGCATCAACACCCGCAGATGCTACTTCCACTCGCACGCCGTGGCCACGACTCGGCCTCCTGCCAGCCCGTCATACTGGAAACAACGTCATAGAAGCTCCTCTTCAAACTGACTTATAGCTGTTAACATATTCATCAACAAGCTGTTGCAGGATGATTATTGATCTTAATGACTCGGTTCATTACTGAAGCAAGGTGTGCTGCCAACGATCAGCGCTAAATTATTGATGTGTTTAAATACTGTGACATGATGGATTAAATTGAACCAAGTGTGTGTGTGTGTGTGTGTGTGTTTCCGACCCCTCCTGTCTGTGGCTCTCACCATTGATTCCTAAAGTAAACATGCAAATCTTCTGTGCCTTCATTGCAGAGTGACTCTGCAGAGCCGGAATCGAACCGCCGCATGCCGAGCATCTCCGCCCTCCGCGACCCTTTACAACCGACGTCTGTGGGATTGACTGAGAAGAACGACGGCGGCCGCGTCCTTCCTAATGGCGGAATACATCAACCGGGGCGACGCCGGTCCTCGCTGATGGGTGTTTAATGTATCTCGGACAAGAACGGAGCCTCGCAGCACAAAGGAATAAATCAGAGCCGGCTTTGTCTACACGGAAAATAGTTGTTTTTCCAGGATTAGCATAATTCATTCATGAGTTTGGTCTTTTCCGGGTTTGTTAATTTACTTTTTAAAAGAGCCACAAAGGACCTGAGTATGTGTGAACACTGAAGCCAACACTCAAATATTTATGTGACAGTGCCGATGTTCACCTCTGCTGACCCGGCTGCAACCTGCAAAAACAACCGTTATCTAACGAGCATGTATAGAATTAATAATTTAATAGATTTGGGATGCAGAATGACAACGTGGTCCGATATCGTCTATCGTGTTGCAGGATTCTCGACCCAGTTTCAGCCTCCGGTGTGCAAACAGTGACGCTACATGTTGGAGGAGCTCCAGGTCTGACACGGATGCTTCTGCAATGACGAGCCATCTAACGCGTCGTCAGTCGCCGCAGCAAACCGGACTGACGTGAACTCGTGTTGGCAGTGACAGCACATTCTGTCCGCTGTCATAGCAGCAGCTTCTCCACGTCAGCCGAGGAATATAATGTACAATATAATGTAGACTGTACGTGTGTGTGCGCGCCGCCTTCAACCTCACATCGCTACCGAAGAATTGTCGAGCACTTCATGTGAATCACGACTGTGTGTGGCGTCGACAGCTAATTGAACCAGTATATTCTCAGCAGCAACGGTAACACATCCTAAACCAGACTAAGAGGATCTTCTCATCTACTGCAGCATTAATACGACTGTGTTTGATCCACACAAACATGTTGACAGTTGATGTGATCCATGCAGGGACGGACCGACTCTCTTCTCGATGCTAAAGCAGTGGAGGCCGCGAGGTAACAGCTGCTACAAGACAACAGCGCTAACCTCCGATGGACAGCCTTGACCTCGGCTTGAACACCATCCCGGTCTGCCACCTCGTGTCTCCCACTGTGTTTGACCTCCGCGTGCTATGAGAGGAGAGCGGCGAGGAAACACTGCTGTTGTTTGCTTTCTTATCCTACACAAAGATCATCTGTCACGGTTCATTCCGGCATCGCAGCCCGTGCGCGTCCTCGGAGCTCCACACACATTCTGATTGTATTTGCAAAAGTATTAAGAAACACGCGGTAAATTTGATCACTCGGAGATAAAATTTAAAAGCAACAGAGGATCCGTCGAACGCCCCGCACAGATGAAGAGAGAGGAAGAGGGAGGTGAGGCTCGG
>CAAKHC010008793.1:18232-29167 GCA_901007825.1 Macroramphosus scolopax | reverse complement strand
CTACGAGCTGGGACGGTGCAGTTCAGAGAGCTACTGATCGACAACAGAGAGTTTCCCCTCCTACAGTAAATTTAAAGATTACCTCTGTTTCACAATGTCAATTTAAAGTCGTCCAACAAACGGCTGCTCACCTCATCAAAAGTTTGTATTGTACAAAAGTTATTTTTCCCCCCCCTTTTTTTTTTCTTTTTGTCTGAAACCCATCAGGGGATTTGGCACAGTCAAACACCTCTGCATATTTGCAGTCGCCATTGGTTTGTTGAGCATTAAAAATGTTAATTGGAATTTTTAAAAAGGAAAGAAAATATCGCATTACCATCCCACCTCCTCCAGTCACAGGCTGTCAAAATGCAATATTCCAAATTAGATTGTATTTGGATAATCTTTTGAACTGTAATAGGTTTCCAGCCAGCAGGCATATTACTATTGGCACATCATTATTAAACAAAAGTGACACCGAACCATCACTTTGCAGGCGGCGCCAGATAAACGTTCGACACCGTGCAAATAATATTAGTTCTGCTTCCAGAGTCACTGGCTTATCTCTGCTATGCTATATTGGGTTCATATCCCTGTCGGCTGGCAAGGGCCTTCTGACAGAAGTGTCTAAATTTATGAGTAGCCCGTATGTGCGAGGTGCATGTATGAATAGGCTGCCGGGTGTGTGTACTATGTAATGTGTGTTTCGCACATTAAAGCTTTTATATGTAAATTGTTTGTGTGTGTGTGTGTGCACGTGTGGGTGGGTGCACGGGACGAGCGCGCGCCTCCTCGTGGGCGTCTGTGCAAAAAAAAACAAAAAACGGATGCATTCATATGCAAATGAGCGGTGTATGCGCGGCTGTATATGCAGACGCGACCCATATCATAGCATAATGAGATCCGCCACTGTTGGTTACCCTCAGACAGTGGTAATTATGGCTGCAGTGAAAAGGACTGATGCCGAAGGCAGGACGGACGCTCACGCACTAACATATTCAACCACACACAGGCCTCGGTCCCGCTGACAGGCCGCCGCTGCAGGCGGAATGACGAGCTGTCCATTTGGCACCGGGATGGGAATAGGATGCTGCAAACTGGATGTGATAAATTAGACCTGCATGCGCTTTCTAATCAGCTTTACAAAACCTGAGTGCCTGTTATTATATTCAACACCAGACAGACAGGCAGAGCATTCCAAATGATGTCATGTCAACAAAACAGTGATACACAGCCAGGACCAGGAAAAAAAAGACTATGAAGCTTGTCCTTTATTGAAAGAGGAGAAAGCCTGGTTTGTTATACAAAACCCTCCTTACCAATACTACAGTATATTTTCTGTACTGTACAATTCTGCCATGAAGAAAGACAAAACTTAACGATCCAAACACACATACCTGCATGTCATATTCATCTGTATCAGAGTTTGCATGTTGCCGGATGCAATTAAAATACATCAGCGTCCTGCAGCTGCAAATACTCCTTAAAGCAAGTAGTAAACCGACTGATCTCAGACTACTTCTCATATCAAATACATCCTGGGCCTTGTCTTCCAGAGGGCCACACCGGTGGACCGGCATGTTTGGAGTTGGTGCAGCGTTGACTGAGAACAATATGGTGATAATTTGCAACGTGAAACACATCAAGCTTGTTTTTTATGATTTGATCGCCACGGACGGGGGAATGAAATCGATCCTTATGGATGTTTAGATGATATATATTCAAATTCTGTAGGTGTATCAGGATTTGGAGAAAGCAGTGATGTATTAATGATTAGTATTAAATGGGCTCCAGCGTGCAGAGCCCCTGGAATGGTCCTCCTGGAAGCCTACCCGGGTGCCCCACCTCCATTTAGGACGTCTTTCATCATCGTTGTCGTCCGTCTCTTCCCCAGAAAGCCCCGGTCCGCCCGTCTGACGCCGCTGACAGGCTATTCTACTTGATAGACCCTACATGGTGTTTGCACGCCGACAATCACACCGGTTCTGATTTATTTTCTTGGTACTCGCCTTGAACCTTTCAGCCACCGTCTCAACCCTCTTTACATCTCTCCATCTCCCAATGCAAGTGTTGTCTCGACGGCTAATGAACTCGATGGAGCACGGTGTCTTTTATGGTCAGGGTTCCTTCATCAAGTGCATCTTTTCCATACCGCGTATATATGCAACACAGCGGCGGAACATAAAGGATGAATTACACCGGCGTGACAGTATTCGATGGGTTCACCGCATCGGGCATCAGTGTGGAGCACTCAGGGAGCAGGTGCACATCCGTTTTCAACAGCTTCTTACTTAGACGCCCTTTGAAACGGCCGTGATTCGAAAAGGGTTTTACATTAGTTCGTCAACAAAGGCCGTTTCAAGACCCTCTCGTTGAGCCTCTCGATACTCATCACTGCGAGCTCAGTGTGTCTGGATCAGTCGCTGTGTATCTGATGTAAATGGGTATTAAAAAGCAACTCAAAGTTCTCTGGAAGGCAGCCTCGCCTCAGGTGTGTGCTTCCTGGCGTGATGTCGGTATGACTCAAACGGTTATGTGACAGTTATGTGCGTGTTTTGCTTCTCATGTTTGATGTAACAGGGAATTAAGACATGGAGGTGGAGCTAATAAAGGTGAGCGTGAAAACATGGAGGTGACTCAGAAGGCTGTGATAGAAGCACATGTCCCTCCTTCAACACCTACATGTCTCTGTTTTTGGAGCAGGCATTGGAGGGAAGTCTCGAGGGGGGGAGGAAGAGGGAAACCGTCTGTGGTGTGAGGCCAAAAGCCCGAACTAGAATAGAGAGTAGAACCTCCACAGGCAGCCCACATGGGATCGGATGCAGCAGCGGCCATTCATATATATATATATATATATATCAAACCGGGAAGATGGAGACAATCAGATGATCAGTAGTGAGTTGAGAAGGCACATCTGGGTCAAAGGTCAACGACTTTTCCTTTCACACCAGTGCTCCTGTGCAGCAGGTTAGGATGACATCATCATGCAACCTACCAAGACCAACATCATCTTTACCCCTAAATTGGTTTGAAATGCAAAGTACGGCTTTTTTGTGTCTACGGAAGTTCTTTTATTTACGCCACCAGCTGTTCCCACCTATAGCCCTGAATTCCCCAGTGTCGCTCCCGCCGTCGTACAGATCTGACAGCTGCAGTCGAGAGTCGGAACGCAGCGAGTGGAAATGGAGCAACGTAAACATTAACATATTTTCTTCGGCTCAATGTTGACTTTTAGAAGACCTGCAGATTCCCTGCTGTTCCACTTCTTGCGGTTTATTCATGTTGTAAATATGTGTATTTTATAATATAATATAACACAATACCTTTTGTTTCTTTAATATACTGTATAACTGATGGACTCTGTGTGTCTCCAGCAGGTGATTCAGGTGAGCTGACCTGACAGTGAACCTACAGTAGAATGATCAGCGGCTCTGCAGCTCTCCTTGGTTTTACGGAGGATTAAAGGAATTTCTTTCACTGTCATCAGTCACGGTGACATTCGTCGGCTCCAGCAGGAGCCTGTTGTCAGAGGAGAGACGTTCCTAAGAAGCCTGGTGAGCCCAACCGCAGCGCAAACAGCAAACAAACACAGTGAGTGACTTGCTGGTGGAGCGTTTATCAGCTGAAGGGACTCGTATCAGAAGATGATGGAGTCCATAGGGCCTAAAATAAATAACAACCGTCCACCGAGGTGACTGTTTGACCCTTCGAAGTACCACAGAGGATCTACAGTGGATGCACTGTGATGACTACATTCACTGGGATTACATTCAGGTTTATGTTTACTGTGAGGGGATTTTTGCTTGGCCGGGAGGACGGCTGGAGACGGATCCCCAAAATACTGTGAGCAGACTTCAGCCCTCATATGTGGGGGGGCTGCAGGCTGCCGTCTTTCATGGCGGATTCCTTTGAGGCAGGACTATCCGAGAGAGACTCCAGAGAGGCGCAGCTCAGTGAGCAATTTATATGTTCTCATCAAAGCTGCTTCTATAGACCCCGAAGGCAGGTCTTAATTGTTAGACATGATATCTCCACCCCCCCCTCCCTCTTCTTACTTTGACTGTTTTCTTCTCCCTCCTCCCGAACCCACCCACCCACCCCGTCCCTCCAGCTATTAGGAATTGGATTTGGAGCAGAACGATCCATTTAGTCTCTCTCCTCCATCCCTATCCCTCTCTCCCAGCTTCCACACCTCCTCTGTAGGTTTCTCTCATCAAAGCCCGGGCTTAATCTGTCTATTTTTACCTGAAGGAATGAACGAACGGGATGAGGTAATGCTTTTCCTGTCCGTCAGGTGGGCAGTGGAGTGTGGCTTCCACAGGGTGTGTGTAGTTTGGGGAGCTAGCCCCACCATGTGGACTGAAGGGAGATGAGCAATAGCAGGTCGCCGCAGCCTGATTAGGAGCCGTTTACCATGTGATGAGCAGAGTTAATCAGAGGAGGACACAATGGAACCTGAGACAGAGAGACGATGAACACAGTGACACCCACCGTAGGTCGAGGGGGTCGAGGAGTTCAACGAGAGCTCCACCCGGTGAACAAAAAGGGAGTTGACGACATCGCAAAACTAAAAGCTTTTTATTCCTGAAATAAAAGCAAGCAGTCTTGACTTTGTATGTCTGCAATAGGAAACGAAATAAATTAAAATATGATCAGAAGATTGCAGTCAAGATTGGAAAACCTAAAGTTCCTTCCACCTTTGAATTGATTGTAACAGAATTCTGGAAAGCAGCATCGACGTTAAAATCTATTCGATTTGGGAATGTTGTCATATTACCAATATAACAGGTGATGAAGTGTCTGATCTGGTCTTCATCAATCAATAGGTGGTTTCTGTTTCCCCGGCAGTGAGACAGCTGCTTGGAGTCAGGAAGGATTCCTCCTGATTAAGAGGAATCTTTAGCCTTATCTGGTGTCCGTATGTCCGTCCCAGGCTCAACTTGACTGGCAGCAGGGTGCTCCGTCATCCCTCCTCCTCCTCCTCCTCCTCCTCCTTTCTTTTCTTTAACCTGAAGTCTGTGTTTGTTCGTACGTGAAGCAGCAGGAGAGGCCGACGTGCTGTTGTCCATTTGCCTGAGATCAACAACAGCAAGAATCTCCCGAAATAAAGTTAACAAAAGATAAAAAAGAAATAAAAACTCTTCTTTCATCAGTTAATAACATAAATATATAAATAACATGTTTGCAGAGCGTTTTTAAAAAAATATGAACATGAAAACACAATTAAAGAAACAAAGAAATAAACAGATCTGATCATCTGAGCTTCAGATATTCTTCCTCTGTTATTCTCCTTCCATCCAGTTTCTATTATTTTCCTTTTCCCTGCACTTAAGAAGGCACAAAAGGTGTCAGGCGAGCTGCAGCGTTTGAAGCTGTTATGACAGATAGAGAAGATAAATAGATGGGTGGAATATCTCCGGTCCGTAACGTCAGTTGTCTTTGTCGTGGTTCTGACCGTTGCAGTTCTCCGGTCGGGGGATGCAGAATCTGCGTGGGTGGTTTTTAAAGTCCAGGTAGTCCCAGACAAAGCGTGGATGCTGCGCTATGAAATGATGAAGCTCATCTGGACGGAGAGAGAGAGGAAGATGTCAGACGCCTTTACGGCTGTAAATCATTAGACAAACAGATGCTTATTGGGCGTCTTTGTCCCAACTTTCAGAAGACTCGAGTGATAACCAAACACTGAGTCTCACCGTATGTCAGTTTCCCCGTGTCCGACCCTTCCAGCTCTAAAAGCAGCGCCGACAGCTCCACCTCTTTCACCCCCAACATTATTTCCAAGATAGTGGCGAGTTCCTTCTCCTGGACTTCTCCGCTGTCCTCGCTCTCGTACATCTACACAGGGAAACGTGTTCTCAGTGCATCGAGTTAAGTCTTACATCAGATTGGATGTTAGCTGTGGTTACCTTGAAGGCCAGTTTGAGGGTCTCCATTGACTTTGACGGCCGGTAGACGGTCGACAGCGCGATGACATAGTGCCTGATGTCTATTCGTCCGTCCCCATGCTGGAAGAACAACAACATGTAAAGGAGAAAGAAAACAAATCCCATCCTGTATGTTAATGTTGTCATATCCCGCTGACTCGTACCTTAAAACTGCATTAAATAATCCTCATCACCTTTACAAGAGTATTTCCCTTTAAATTATCTCATTCACATTTAGCAAACTGCAGAGTCGCCACAAGAGGGGGCTGATGAGTCATCATAAACCGGTGTACACATGACATCATCCCAGTTTGTCATCTCACATTGTGAGCTTCATTTACCCGATCAAAGAGGTTGTGGACGTGCGTGAGTGTGTCTGAAACTGGCAGGTCGAGGAACCCAGCGAAGTCCTGTAAACTCAGCCCGTCTCCCTTCAGTCTTCGGACTCTGTCGGCCTGCTCTTCAAGCACCGTGTGTGTGGTCCCGGCCCTCAGCCTGCCAACGCAGAGGAACATGTGATGTACATTCATCAGCTGTCTGACATGTGTGGTATCTAAAGCGTCTGCACTTCCAGTGCTCTCCTGGTTTTAATTGATTGATGCTAATAGTTTATTGTGTTTCTGCACTGCCTCCATTAGATGTCAGTGTTGCTTCACTGTTTTGTTCGAAACCCCACGCCACCACCACCCAGTCCAACAAGTCGAACTAGACTCCCTCCACTCACCCCAAGCGGCACGCCAGCTGGTTGAACTCCAGCAGGCTGCTGTGGTCGTAGATGCACAGCGGGCCCTGCGACAGGCTGATGTTCCGGTCGTCGAACGACAGTTCTGTAAGCGGCAACTCCAAAGCTCTGTGAGGACGAAAGGAAAGGTTGTTCAGGGACTTAATAAAACATATGTTGGTGTTATCAGAATCCAAAAAACAAGCAGACAGTGAGTCGATGTGCTGATCCAAGACACACAAGCAAACACACACACTTACTTCGCCATCAGCTTTCTGACGTTATTGGCGAACAGAGCCGGGTTTTCCTTCTCCTCATCTGATGGAGTGTAAACAGGCAAGTACTGGGAAGACAAAGAACATCCTCTCAACCAGGCTGGCCTGTCACTAACTACAAAGACTCGCTCAAATAATACAATCCCTCACCTCTATCTCCATGGGATTATGAAGTTGGCACAAAGTTAGCCATAGAATCTTGAACCTATACAGGCGCAGAAACACAGGATGAGGAAGAATGTAACACAGACAAAAGCCTGCACAGCTGGAACTGGAGTTCAAGGATGTTTAGCTACAGAACTTTACTGCATTCCTTTATAATGGGAAAACCGGTTACTGGTGTCTACAGAGTTACCAGCAGAAGCAGAAGCTGTTTGCTCTGAGGTTTGTGGCGTATGCAAATGTGTAGGTGCGCTGCACTCACGCTCCGGGACCCTGCCACGTCCATGTAACAGTATCCTGCGGAGAGAAAGAGGAGAAAGGAAACGACTAATGACAAACACGTTTACTTACACGGCTCCGTATCCACATAAAACAACACGTCTACAACGACGACGGCGACCCATGATTTGAGTGACAGGCGGACCGGCGACAGGTGCTGCATGTGTCCAAGTACCGATATCATCACATGCACAACCGGCTCACGCAGGACATCTGGGTGTTTGTACTTGATGCTATCAGCTTAGTTTTCCTGCTACTTGATATTTCCAAGTTGTAGATTCATGCAGTTAAAATATATTTGTGGTTTGCTGCCGCGACGTCGGCCCGGCGGCTGAAGTCATTACAAAGGGAAACAATGAGAAACGCTTTTCTGGGGAAACAGACAAGAAAAACCGGGTAATATAAGAAATGCATAATTCATGAGTGCAAAGACAAGTGCAGAGAGAGAGACGTGACACCTGCGTGTGTGTGTGTGTGTGTGTGTGTGTGTGTGTGTGTGTGTGTGTGTGTGTGCGTGAGAGAGATAGAGGGGAAAGAGGAGGATGATATTTCATCCTCCGAGAACATGAAGTCAGTCAACAACTGAAGAACACACACTAATGCGAGGCGAAGGAACCATTACATCACAGGTGTGTGTCAGTATGTGTGCGTTTGTGTAAATAGTGGCTGCACGGGCGGAGTCGGGAGAACCGTGAACTTGAAGAAAAAAATAATAGAAGAGGAAGGGCGTGGAGTGGATGAGTGGCGGTTACCAGTTTATTTGGGTAGCGTAGCACCACTGGCTGCACCGGGAGCCCCGGGATGAAGGCACCTGAGGAAGAGGAGATTAAAGGGTCAGTCAAAAGCATTTCTGATTATAATATACATATTTGTCATTTATTAATAGATGCAAAAACTATTTCAAAGTACAAGTAAGTTTTTCCACCAAACCATTTATCACCTTGGAATTACTGTCACTGACTGGCAATACAGACGTGAAAAAGTAGTTACTGCATGCATATATCATACAAGTACTACTGGTGTCCTAATATATCACCACCTGGGGCTGCTGTCGGTCGGTGCAGCTGCTGGCAGGCTGCCAGAGTGATTATATGAAACACACAAAGTCAACCGGAGACTTCGATGTCGTGCCCGACCAGCATGGCGTCAGTTACAGCCCACCAGTACTCAGTCGTCTTTACTTCATAATTACATGAGTACTTGGTGCTCAACTACACACCTGTGAAGTTTCTCAACAACATCTTTAAGGGCTGTTGTGACTAAATTTCTCGACGGACAGACGACTAAAAGAAACGTGTCCAAACTGCCTTTGAGGTGGATCACATTTAACCATGATGACACACACACACACACACACACAAGTTGAAAACAACAGCAGCTACGTGCCGTCATGAGCAGTCAGTGAGTCACTATCGGGGATGATGAAGAGCAATGACCATCCCAGCATCTAACGCGGCTGAAGTAACATGCATAAAAAAAGGGAGATGCTAGCAAGAGTAGATGTGGGTTGTCGGGTTCATTAGCAGGCGTGTGTGTGGGTCAGTGTGACCATCTGCTCTGCTGATGAGAGAACACCGTGTAATTGCTTCGTGCGAGATTTGACCTGCTGTTTGAAATAAGGGTTTCCAGCTATGTGGACGGATAACAGCACAGTAGCTCATCAAATTAATACGAGACTAACGATAATGGAACTGAACTAAATACATTAAAGAGACTGGAGAATATTCTGAGTTGTGTATCCTGACTCCAGGATGGTCTTCAGTTCAGGTTGGCATCATCACCATTGAGATTCTATAAAACCCTGCTGATGACCGGTAGCTGACAGAAGCCACATACAGTATTAATCACTTGACAAAACCCTCTTCGGTCTCCTGTGTCGGCTTTGAACATGATAACTACATTATGATAAAACTGGAAGGCACAACTAAAACCAGTTCCTTTTGATTTGGAGCTCAAGTTCGGTACGTTGTTGTATGTTGTATGTGTGTATAATTAACAGGCCCCTTCAGGCAGGCTGGGACCAGTTTCACTACAGGTCACATGATACCTCCGACGGTGGGGGAGTAAACAGCTCCCACACACCCTCCGGTTGAATCTCTTCATTATACTGTGATGGAAGGTAGAACTGGCTGTAATCAACTGGAAACCTGCTACTTGTGTAGCAGCACATGAGACGACACAAAGGAAGGAAGAAGACGGATAGGGTGTGAAAGTGACGGCTATATTTACAAGTCCTGTTCACACATGCAAACATCGAAGTTCTGTCTTTACTTGGCAATAAATTATGCTGATTCTAAAAGTGCTGGAGCCAGTGAGGAGACATAACTAGAGGAGAACTTGACACAGCAGACGCATGAAGCTGGATAAACAAAGCACATGCATACAAACACAGCCGTGTCTCCATCATGGCTGAGGGAAAGGGGAAGCCAGCTCCCACAGTTCGGCGGTGTAAACAGATAAATGTCCCCACAACACGAGGAATACCAGGCGAACACATACTGTCACAAAGCACGACAAACTGTGACCAATAGGGCTTACTGGGAATGACAGAACTACAGACTGGAAGAAAGGGGATTAGACAGAGCAGGCGGAGGACAATGGCTGACAGCGCAACGTGGTCAGTGCAGGACAAACGCACACAAACAGAAAATGAGGTGACTGGACAAGAAAAAGCAGGAAAAACAAGCCGCAGCCGGAGTTTGGGGGAACATCAATGTGTCCTTTGGAGGTGTCCTTAAGGAACACACTGAACACACGGACCTGCTGCAGACATGAAATGAATTTCCCTGCACATCCGTACCTGCATGCACCCAGAGATACATGCAGGCAACTCTATACATAAATAATCACCTGCAAGTAGGCTGGAAACACCAGGCTGGAAACGAGGGACGCACAGATTGAGAATGTCTCTGCTAATACGATACAATGTTTAAAATAACAACAATTCAGCCTGATGAAGACCCCGTGTGGTTGACGACATGCCATTGAAGTTCTGGGAGCTGTTAGTTACAGTGTATGGACACATACACATGTACTCTCATCCTGCAGGTTGGATGTGCACACTACTCTACTGTACAAAGTAGTGTCCGACCGATATGGATTTTTGTGACCGATAACGATATCCGATATTAGAGAGGGGGCAATCACCGATAACCGATATGCAACCGATACGATATTTTTTTTACTGGAATGAAAACAGGCCTTTTCTGTGTGGCAAAGATTTTGCACCTATATGATTATGCAATGGTACAGTCCCAATGACAGTAGTACAGACAGCTGCTTTCTTAAACCGATGTCTTTATTCAAGACTAAATGTTATTTCACTTGTCAGTCAAGCTGCTTGTAGGTCAAAACATATTTTTACTTTACTTAAGTATTTCCAATGTTCAATACTTTTACTTCTACTCCACTACATTTCAGAGGCAACTGAAACAGAGAGTTTCAGTTTCAAAAACTTTATTGTCATTCACATCATACACACAGTGCACATATGAACGAAATTTCATCATCTTTTCTCCAAACGGCATTTTCGTTTAAATAAGAAATATAAATGTAAAAAAAGTATAAAAAAAGCAAAACACTGCACACTTATTTG
>CAAKHC010008792.1:9316-25522 GCA_901007825.1 Macroramphosus scolopax | reverse complement strand
CCCCCCCCCCCCCCCCTCTCTTCTTCTCCCCGCTCACACTTGACTGTACCATCGTCGGAGGCCCTCCATCTTGTCAGAATGAGGTGAACTAATGGGCCGTGGCTGAACAGCCTGAGCTCAGAGCTATCAGTTCCCCCTGGAAGGCCAGGAAGGCAGAGAAGGAGAAAGGAGAGGTCCTTCTCTTCTTTGGCTGCAATATTTTGCAGTTCATTCCTTGCAGAAATCAAAAGGTTTAGTTTATACGTGAATGTAGAGCTGCCGTCCCCAGTTTTTCTGCTTTCATTATATCCTGACGCACGTTTTGGATTTCTGAAAGAAGCCTGGTTGTTTGCCAAGTCTCATCACCGGCAGTCGTTAAGGCCTGATGCTCCTGACAGCCTTTGATTCTCAGCCACCCTGCTGATGTGAACCTCCTCGGTTCAGACTGACGTATCTCCACATTTGGATCAGTATGAAATGTGGAACATACATGTGCCCATGAAGCTCCTCCAGGATGAATTTGAATCACTTTGGTGGTTGCTTGACTTTTCCTCTGGCGTCGCCGTTTCGTCAGAATGTTAATTAGAGCAATAATTTTGTTTATGACTAACAACATGCAAAACTAGACACATTACCATCAGCCTCGGCTGTAGGCCACTTCATGTTCGGGAGCTAAATATCAGATGTTGTCATGCTATTTCAAAAATAGCCTAAAGTCGGGATGAACTTATTTCCAGTTCTCCCATTTGAAGGAGAATTATTGTGACAAATTGGAACAAAGACAAGAAAATCCAGAGCTGCACGATGTTCAGGGATCCTGCTGGATAAACGCTGGCTGTGTGTGGTTAAGTTGAGCAGCTGTTTGGGGACACTGCTCCTTTAACAACCACCCAGGTCATACATCACTCCCCAGGGAAGCGTTTCACACAAACCGAGCTTAACTACATTTGTGAACACAGCACACCTGCTTAAGATCATCACGTTAAGATCCTCACTGTGAGCGTGATAGCGTGTTGATGTTGGAGCTGATCTCAAGCGCTTCACAGAGCAGTCAGACTCTTGAGTGTCCTGAAAGGCGCCATATAAATAAAATGTATTATTATTATTATTATTATTACACATTTTACTGTACAATTCCATCTCTCTGCTTTTTCCCCCGACTGTGCAAATACGATTATAATACATCGGTATGGTCAGATGTGCAGATAGATTGCAACTCCACCCCAAATATGCCAGTCTATCACTCTCCCATTAGGAATCTAATTAGTTCAACAAAAACATATTAACCTTATCGGAGATTCAAGGCTTATCAGCTACTTGTAAGGCATGAGACGACCTTATTGTTGATGGGGATTGAGATAAGAGCTGATGTGCAACAGAATAAAGAGGCTAACCCTTAAAGAACATAATAGCATTTCACAACAACAAAGATTGAGGGCTTATGGTATGGAGCGGGTATAGCGCTTCGCCGGCTTAGGTGACACAAGGTAACACAGCAGGGCTATTCAGAGGAGATTTGCTCGACCAGGTTGTGACAGTCGTGTCCCGCTCCATAAGCCGGGGGGCAGTTTGTAACAAAGATGACCAGCGCGAGGTGCCAAAGCCGGTCTGTTCAACAAACGTTCCACCAGCCCTGGGCCATGCCAGCCTCCTTGGCCAGGAAGAGATAGAGATGGTCCTGGGGACAAGGCCTCCCTGCTCCCCACTGTCGCATGCAACCTGGAAAGCACAGACGGCGCCTTCCTTCGGGACCGGAGAGAACGGAGGTGTAATTGGCCATATCCGGTGATAGATGACTGTTCAACCTTTGTTTCTCATCGGTAGCTGGATGCACCGGGGCTTGTCTCACAATATGAGGTTGATTGTGCAGTCTATTAAACACCAGTCTCAGGAGGAGACGCCACTTACTGGAATGCCGGAGCGTCGAGGAATCTCAAGAACAATCAGAATTAAAAAATCATGTTCTGTGATTGCGCATTACGTCTGAGACGGTAAACAGGATTGAACATCTGATCATGTGCAATGACACGTTTTCACCCGGTGGGGACGAGAAAGATGGAACATAATATGATTGCTGGAGATGGCAACCGTTTGTCTTTGTGCATCATAAATCAAAGAACTAAATGACCGTTTTATGGCAGAGCAAACACATATTATATGGTGTGTGCATTATTTACATACTCTCTTATTGATAATGATGCTACTTTACAAAGTTACTGGTTGGATTGAAGTGTAATCTCAATGTGCATCAAGGCAGTTTCCATTGTTTCTCTTCACAACAAAGGCTGAGATGATGTGTCCCCTCAATGCACTGAGGCTGCACGACAAAGATATACAGTATGTACCTGCACGCTGTGTAGAGATTCTGTTTCGCCCTGTGAAGGAATACACTCAAACTCCCTCTCCCGAAAAATCAATGGCTTGAATGATTGATGTGCTTAATGTTAAGGAAGAGAGAGTTGCCAGGTTTTCTCACAGCGTGCCGGTTTTTGTTCAATAATCTGGTTACGGGGTAGAGATTCTGACGCAAGCGGGAAACAAACATCTCCAGCGGTGGTTTTTGAAATGCAAGCAGACAGCCACAAAGACGGCAGTGGGTTGATGCAGGAAAATATGCAAGCAGAGATGAAATCCACTTCCCTCAAGGAACTTCTCCTTTGCACTTGAGAGACGTGGAAGGAAAATGAGCAAATTAATAAATAAAGGATGGCTTTTGTCAAGGGCTTTTGACATCGCGTAACAGCTGAGAGTAGCAGGAGAAACGAGTGATGCTAGTTAAATCTGACCCAAATCATACGAGACACTCGGAGCTGTTAAAACACGGAGCACACAGAGGAGTCTGGGTGACCTAGATAGCGTTGGTTTGGAAAAGCAGCTGTACATCACATTAAATCGCTTTTTACGTCAAATACAATCAGGAATTTCTTCCTCAGTGGTAATAAAAGTTATATTCAGATAAGGTTCATGCACGTGGAAAACACCTCTCCCGTCGCTATCGCTCCAAGTCCCCGTCTGAGAACTACTTATGGCACGATTGCCCCTTCAACCAGACCCGTCTGACATTATCCGTTTCATGAGTACGCGTGAGGGGTGACACATGGTCCCGACAAGAACTGCTGGTGGTGAGGCGACTGCAATGAGCTGTTGTTCAAGAAAATGAGATGCGCTCTAAGATCACAGCTCGTTTTTAGAATAATTGGAAGGTTAAATGTGTTTTCTGCAGGAGGAATAGCAGGGAGGTAAACACAGAGTGACTATTTAATTTATTTTGCCCATAGGTGAACACAAAGATGTGCTTTTGTACCCTGAAAAAACTGAGCACACTGCAGATCTTCAATGTGCATTTATGTATAAGTGACATACTCTTCATCATGTGCGAGCTGTTTATTTGTTCCCTTCGATGTTTGCTCAATTTCAGCCCAGCACCTGCACCATTCAGTCCCTATGTGCATGCATACTATAATCTTCAGCAGCAATTCATCTCAGAAAGTTTCCCTTTGCTGTGGATAATCCGCTGCGCTGGAAACTGTGTTCAAATGGAATATTTCTTCTGAAGAGAGGAGAATGTTTCCAGAACTATCTTTTAGTCAGATTTTCATTTAACAGTACGCACCACTAGTGAACTTCCGTTTACCTCTCGTTTAAGAGGTTGAACGTCCTCAATGTGGGTTCAGACTGAATGCCGGAGTTGTAGAGGTGGCGCGGTTGCATTCAAAGTCATCCAACGCTGCTTTGAAACGCAGCCGCTCATTCACACATTCGCACGCTGATGGCGGAGGCTGACGTGCAAGCTGCCAACCAGCTGATCAGAAGCACTTTCTGTTCCAGCGTCTTGCTCAAGGACACTTCGACAGTCCCTGTGGTAGCAGGGGATCAAACCAGTACCCTTCTCATCACTGTGCTCACTCTACCTCCTGAGCCATGTCGCCTCAGGACACTACAAATTCGCTGCATGCGACACAAATTTAAGTGAAGATACAACTGGGTCAAAGATTTTGCATTTGTGCTTCAGGAGCATTAGCTGCACGTTGGGAGTAGAGGGAGTGTTGTGTAGTTCAGAGAGCGAAACCTCAAGTAAAAGAAGTGATCATTGAAAATTACACTCTGATCCCAATATCTAAGTATAATATGAAGGAAGTGGATGTGTGCCTGATGTTCGATGTCCAGCAGCTCTTTTCAGGCGAGAGCAGGCTAAAGGCCTCTTTCTCCAACGAGGGACGTCACCATGCCAACAGAAGCAGTGCCAGACACGGTGCCAGCTTGGTGCGGCCCCTGTGCTAGCAGTGGATGATTCAAGGGCATTAAAGCACAACGTGGGGGGGGGGGTTTCAGTTGAGAAAACTCTCAATTGCCAGGATTTCAACCATAGTTTGCTTTGAAACAGCCTGTCAGTCATCGCTGTCTGCTACATCCCCTCTCTCGTGCTGTAGGCCTGACCTTCTTAAGAAACCTTTGCATGCACAGAAGAGTCTGTCATGCTTTAATGTTATATATTTACTCAGGAGCAGCACGTAGAACAAGAGCAGCCCCACAGGTCTCCTTCAAGGGTGGACGATGAGCAGCGAGCACGCGCTGCTCTCATTAAGAACTGATCATCCAGATGAGAAAATAACATCTTTGTGCATTTGTAAAATTTGTGCCTGGCTGTTCTTATGTCAAAATAATCTTGTAATGAGTGATTAAGGGGCACGTGTTTGTCATTTTGATTTTCAACCACCTCCAGATTAACATTAACTGTCATCCCTGTCTCGTCACCTTGCAGGGTTCAGAGCAAGTGACTGTGATGGGCTGTCGGACCGCATCTGAAGATCTCCACCAAAGACTAATATCCGCTCTTGACCTACTCTAAAGAACAATATTAGATTCAATCAATGTTGCAGCCTCCCCTGGGGGGAATTACTCCCGAGCAATAGGTGTACCTTCGGAAAAGAGCAACAGTGGACCATGTGATACTTGACCTTCAAGGAGAGAACTCAGGTACACTCCAGAAGATGTCAAATCTGATCTGAAGCAGCTCTCGTGAGGATCACCCAGCTTATCAGCTGTTCGTGTGTTGTTTAGCAAACCTCAGACACCATGGGCCAGTGAAGAGGGCTATTTATCAATGCTGGATCTTCATTTATTGAGGAGTACCAGACATCTCAACATGGATTTGAAAGAGATTTTCTCCACTGTAAAACGACTGTAAGAAAGACCAGAGCGGGGGAATAGGACACTGGGAGTTGGAGGATTAGCTATTGTGCTGCTAACCCATGGTGGATCTGCTGTGAGCAGGACAAGGGACTCAGCAGTGGAGGATGTCAGCAGAGGCCGAGCTCCAGCCGGGTGTCAAAACCAGCCAGCGGAAGGAGTCCAGGAGGATCAAAGGTATGTGAGATTCTAGTTACCAAACTCTCTCATCTCTAGAACAACAACGCATTTGTACCACATCAATTCTGGAATTTAGACAGTATGGGGTCTGTAATCCTGTTTTTTTGAGACACGACTAGACAAAGATGAGGGAAAAGACAAGCAGAAAAGTGACGAAATGGAGTCGAGGCGAACCGGGAAGCTGGCAGGGCTTGCTCTCATGTTTGGCAGGCTGTGAAGATAACTTTAAGCCGTGTCTGGATGGAGCTAAATAATGCTGGACTACATGCACAGAAGCTTCACTCAGTCAAGCTCACCGAGAGTCTCCCTGTCTCATCCCAGGGATCCAGATGTGGTAACAGCTATTCCGTGTAGCCCCGGGGGTTTTGTAGTGGCATGATTTAGGTGTCGTGGACAGGGTAATTCACACTCTGTCGCTTTGATGAACAGCGTAAGTGATGTAATAGGACAAGGCATCCTTCGAACAGTTCACTGAGAGATTGAAATGGGATTGAACTGGCTGAGAGGAGGGAAAAAGGAGGGAGATGGAGAGGGGGGAGAGAATGTGATTCAGAAGGATTGGGAAGAGAAGAGGAAGCTTTCTCATTTGCCTTCCTGCTCCTCAGCCTCCGTCCTTTTACCCATTTCTCCATCCATGAATAAAGCCAGTCCAGTAAATCTGGCTTTGCTGTCCAGCTATAACAAGGCCGCAGGGCTGAGTCCTCTGTGGCTGTTTCACTCGCTCTGTCGGCTTGCTCAGATAAATGGCTGGGCTGGAGGAGGTGCCCATCGATTTGGACTAAGTAGAGGGGGGAGGGCAGAGCGAGGGGGCTATTACACGTGGTCATGCCGCCCATCAGAGGGGCTATCAGCACAGGCTATCAGCCCCTCACTTTACCATGTTAATCACATGTGCTGCAGGGACCATTGTGACAATCAGCAAAGATGCTATTTAGATCCATATAAATGGAAATGGGCTTGCTGGGGCCAGGTGAAGATACACCATCAAGACTCAGGCTGATTTAGGGAAAGTATGGTTTACATTTATAGGAAGCAATAATAGCAAAAAATGATGTGATTGAGGAAATAAGGTCAATATGTTTTCTATATTTGTTCTTCAGTTTTCTTCCCTTCAATTGTCTTGCTGGCATATATTGTATGCTTATACTAAATAATTTAAACTGCCTGGCATCGTCAGCTGTAGATTATATATTTACCCATTCACATAATATTCATGGCACCGTGGTGGAAAATAAAAATGTGGGTAAATGTGATTGTCATCAAAAGAACACAACGTTTTGCTATGATTCCCCTCTTAGCCAGCTGTTAGCTCTTCAAATCACAGAAAGAAAAACAATCCAACCATCGTGCCTAAAGCTGATTAATGAACATTTTTATTTTGTTATTTAATCCCTTAAAAACTGAATTGTAAAAATGACAGTTTGTGGTTTCCCAGGGAGCCTGCTGGAAGATAAGCTAACCTCCGCTTCATATTTAATGGACTTGCTCTCTCTGACTGCTTTCCGAAAATTTTAAATTAAGCCATTGACATCTGTAGAAAAAGAAGATAACACGTTGTGGTTTAACAAAAAGCAGGTCTAACAACCAGGTTTTCATGTATTTACAAGGCCATCGTCAGCTAGCTTAGCCCTGCTGCGTTCCTGTATTCACGCTCATATCAGCTAACTGCTAGCTGGTAGCAGCTGGCCGCTAGCTAGGACAGAGTCATAACATTTAAAAACACATTTTGACGGGACTTTTATTATTTTCACTTTAGATCCCAAAGATTAGCTACCTTATCAGTCTGTCTTTTCATTTAACTCCAGGTGAGACAGCAAACATATTGACCTGTAAAAAGTGGAATTAATAGTGCATTAATAGTGAGTTAAATGCCATTGAAAGCAGATTTTAAGAACAATTCTCTAGCTAGATGCTAACGCCTCATCATGTGATGAAATAACAGACTGATAGTCTTGCCCATTTGTTTCATCACACTGCCTCACTATTAGTATGATAAAAGCATTGTGGAGGAACTCACCTTAATGAATGTTCCTGCCCCTCATAAACTCTGTTACTGTTAACGACCCATCGTTCAACCCGAACCTCAATCTAATGATTAATGTCAAAGTTGGGTAGCGAGGTTTGGACATCAGCCTGTGTTGGACGAGGGAACAAGCGCTGCTGTTGGTGTTTGTAAATGTGATTCTGAGTGTTTGCTGAGGCTCGTGGAAGTTATTTTTTGTGCATGGAGGAGGCAGATGGCGAGGACAGATTTCCTTCCTCACACAGCGATTCTCCTTACTGCTGCTTAAAGTCATCAGCAGCCTGCGCTGATAGGATATACCCACTGTTTACATTTTATATACGTCAAATGTAAAGCGCAAAGACACTAAATATCCTGTATCTGAGTGTCTGGAAATACAGGGGTCAATAGACCTTCCAGTACCTTCTAATTATAGCTAAAGGGACGGTGTGTAAGGCCTGCTGGCAGACGGCGGCATTGATGGAAAGAGACAGGCAGATATGGATACACACTCTGAAAAGTTCAAAGGTGAAGCTTCCTCTATGCCCGGATCCCCGACAAAAAGTTTCTTTTTGCCAAGTCCTTATATCTGCAGGGGCACTTCTGACTCTCCATCTGTTGCCATCTGTCCCTTCACTGTCCCCATTCTAGTGTGGCAAAGAGGATGTAACACTGATCAGAGACAATCTCTGAAACAGTATGGAGCAGGGCTAACACTAATTGTTCTCTCCATGGTCCTGGTGCAGGGCCTGGATCTCAGGTGGATGGTAGCATTTTGGTTCGAAACACTTTGAAGTCCTGGCTCCAGTTATTAGTATCAGACAATTTTGTAGATCGTTGTTCGAGAATGGCAGTGGCAAAAACGGGAGAGAAAGTCAAAGGTCCGATCCCTCTCTATTCTAACGCAGGCACCTAAGACCACCAGGACTCCAAATGGCAGGCATGCTGTGCCATTTTTGGATACACTTAAACCAACAGACTAACAGTAGACAATACGCTAGACAACCCTCTGTCGGACAAATTATGAGCATCCAGCTCACGGGCCCAAAATATTGTGCGGACCATTCAACCTTGGGTAATTGCAAAACCAAAGAGCCAGAGGAATATGTGTCACCCCCATTCACACACACATACTTTCCTCCTTTCTCTTCTCATTTCTTACAGTGTGCAACAACATGAAACAGCATGCCTCGCAGCTCTTTAGTCTTCAAATACAGCGCACTCGCTTGTCTTGATCTGAACCCAGAGCACGTAGCATACGAGTTATGCCACTGTGTCAAGGCTCTCATTCGGTATGCAAGGCCTACTTTTTGGAGGATCTGTGCATAAACCCCTAAATCTCTCCTGAAGTGTTATTAGGGGAAATGGCACACGGTATGTAAAGAAACAAATGGCACAGAACATCTTGTTAAAGCTCATCTGAGAGAGCTGTACTGAACTAGCCCGATCGTGTTAAAATGTAACTGGAGCAGCATGCATTTTACATTACATTAAAGAGGGTATGAGTCAGTTAAATGGGGATGGAATGCATAATACTGTACAGATAGACTGGGAGGCGGTACAATCAGGTACATTAGTTATTGCAGAGGTCGACCCTCGCCTGCATCTTCCCTGCAGCGTTTAAGCAACAGCATGACTGCAGTCATATATGACATAGCAATGTCTGCAGGTCTGTCTAGTGAGTTTACACCAATGTTGATATGTTCATTTTTCTACATGCTTGCTGTGTCCATGCCAAGCTGCATGTGCTCAGAGGTACACAGTCGCTGTATATAAGACTCATTATCCTTTGGCAGGGAAACAAGTCTGAATTAGACCCAGATTTGACATTCACTTGCTTAGAGACTTTAATGACTTTAGCATCGTCAAGCCCTCCCCCCCCCTTTGGAGAATTGTGCCCTCATGAATTAGTGAGAGGGTGTGCATAGCCAAGACAAGTGCTTGCATTAGAACCAAGACTTTTTTTCATTTTCGCAAGCCAGTTAATTTCCTCTTTCTCAACATGTTCAAAGTTTATGTTTGATATTTCATTGGAAAATTGAGGGATGGAGGAAGGAATTCCATTAGCGATATTACGTGTTTTTGGGTGGAATAAGCTCATCTTGGTGTAATATGGTCTTAGAGAACAGCCCGAGAGTCTCTGTTAGGGATATCAAACCTTGTCTTCCTCTCACACACAGCTTAGCCAGCGTCTTAAAAGTGCCGTTAACTGATGTGCTGCACAGGCTCATGACCTAGAATTGAGCGAGTATGGGGCCTGAAAACTGTTAAATTCTCCAAGGTGCCGGTGACCTTGATTTGAAATCCCACTATCTATGTGTGTAAATGCAGTGGGAGTTGGAGCGACGTCGCAGCTGACAAGCGCTGCACAGGTTATGAGTGGATGGTATAAACATGGTAAACACACGAGACGGCACTTGCCCTCACATAATCAAAACAGAATGTAGGCAGACAGCACGGAGACAAAATGAGAACGGTGCTGGTGTCAAGGTGGTGTCAGGGCAGCTGGAGAGATTGACGGATGGAATAATCAGCTATGGGGATGGGAGGATGAAGGTAGGGGATGACACCATAAAAACAGGGCCATCAGGACACACACTTGCAAACACCTCCCTGTCCGACACCACCATCCTTCCACCACTCAACATCCATCACCCATGGGGAGGGCTGGTGGATTGTGGGTGAGCACTGGAACGAGAGGATTCCTCTGAATAGCAGCCATTCAAGCTGGATTGTCACCCCCAATAGCACCCATGGGAACTGTGGGTGTACCGTAGGGGTAAGAACCCCCCCCTCAGCCTCCCTGTTACTGTCCTCCATAGCTTTCTGGGTGACCACCCCACACTGCCCTGTGATCGGCGATAGTAGAATGCTTTCACTTGTCTTCTAATTTAGTCCAGCCAACTTCGTTTCCGAATTAAAGATCACATTTCTTTCAATCTTAGCTAGCTGCCCCCAATGAGCTACCAACACTTATTTCCTGTTCCATAAACACTTATAGCAGAGCAGCTGACTCATACACACACACACACACACACACACACACACACACACACACACACACACACTCTTTGTGTTCTGTAATCACTCTTATTTTCTCCTCCTTATTTCCATCCTCTCTTTTTCTCCCTCACCGCAGGTCAGGACCGCAGTGAGGCGGGGCTTATTAAGCGTTTCCGTGGAGATGGCGTGCGCTACAAGGCTAAGCTGATCGGGATTGATGAGGTGACAGCGGCACGCGGGGACAAGCTGTGCCAGGACTCCATGATGAAGCTGAAGGTGCGACGTCAGTGTGTGTGTGTGTGTGTGTGTGTGTGTGTTTGTGTGTACATCATTGAGCCTCTTCACTCCTCTCAGTCATATTTGGAAAAGACAGGCTTGAGCATGTCTGTATTGTCTGTTGAATGAGTCATTGGATATCTCCTCTCCTGTGTATGATTCACTCTGTAGAGAACTGACCACATGGAACAGATAAAGGTCCAACCATGTTATTTTGTAGGAAGCTACAGTTGGTTTATATCTTGCATAAAAAAGTAGCAGCTTTGTACATCTAGTTTTCCTCTAATAAGCATCTGTATTTGCAGTTTTGCTCAAAGCTCTCTGCATTTATTCATGCAGCTTTTTGACCTTAGAGGCAAACTTGCTTCCTATTCCAAGATGCTGAAAGAAGTCTATCTCACGAGACATATATTTTTACTTTTCAGCGAGCGACTGCAAGAACAGTAACCCCCCCAATTTGTCTGCTTTTTGTATCTTTCCTCATGTCAGTTGCATCCTGCTATTTTTACAATAAGGTCCATGATGTTACTCGCGTGGCACGTATGCAAACTGTGATAATGTGACCCAGATAATATTTGTTCTTAACACAATCGTGCAAAGGAAATGAGTTTTGATTCAGCCCATATTAACAAGGTCGGACAAACAATCTGAGCACTGGTGTTTGTAGCTGAAAAGGTCAAATATTCCTCATCTCATTATGGAGAATGTCCAATTACAATGAAACATTCACAAAGCCGTGCTCCGCTTGCTATGCCTGTCAAGCTTTAAATTCTGCCCATGTGTCATTGGTCTCAGAGGCTAAAACGACCATGCAGATAGTCTGCTCCCTCCCTGAATGATCATCCATGGAGAAGACATAATTAAATAGTATAGCTCTTGTTTGGCAGTTTGGAGCTGCCGATTTCTTATATTACAAAATGTTCTTGGGGGAAATGTCAAGATATTTGTCTGTCAAGTATCTTTCATGAACATAACATCGTCACAATAGAGCCACTTGTGTAGGAGCACCCAGGACCAACATTGCTCTGGCATGTGAAGAACTCCTAAGCTGGAAACATCTGTCATGCCTAACAGCTGTTTTAATTGTGTAATTGGACAATTAGTGTTCAGGGGAGGGTCGAGCATGTTATCTAATTTATCTAAATAAATGACTAATATCACTCAGAAATAGTAAACGTCCTCCCTAGTCTATTTAATATCTTCTCAGATGGCAACTGTGTTTGCAAAACCCAACGTGAAAGGTGGAGAACACTTCTTATAGTAGGTGGCTCTGGGATAAATCCTTCAACAGAAGAGAACATACTTGCATGTCTTTTCAAGTATCGACTTTGCACAAGCTTTAAATGTATGGGAAGCCTGAAGGGAGGAGCAGTATTGCCAGGAGCAAAGCCTCTCATTGCCCACAACCGTTCCAAGTGTCCAATAAAACAACGTTTTTTGCCGCCACGAACCGACAGTTCTGCGTTGCCCTCCGTATGACTCCAACAGGCACCGGCCGGCAGCCAGTTACAGTCAATACAAACCTGCTATTATCTCGACAGGGGATAAAGGAGGGGACAGGGTCTCCATTGAGCTGCCTCTCACTGCCGTGAGGCCTAATCCACCAAATGGAGAAGCCGATGGCTGATTGACAACAGCCATCGACTCTCCCGCCCACCTGCCTCTTTCTCACTTACTTCATCTCTTTCTTATTCCTGTTGCTTGTTCATTTCTTTATCCTTCTACTGTCTTCCACCTCTGCTCTATGTGAGGATGAACATTGAGTAAAAGCAGGCCTGGATGGGGGCTGGTGTACAAAAGGAGGTCGACCACTTGTAAATGGAACTGGGCCTGCAGTTTTACAGCAGACTTGTCTTCTCCTTCTACTCCTGTTCCCTCCTTCGCCCTCCCCTTCCCAGGCAGGCTTTGTTACATGAAAGACATGTCAAGCACACAGGTCGTGTCAGACGGAACATGGTGGAAATGTTAATTGTATTCTTTATTAGAGTCTGGGATGTAAGAAAGGAGCTGCTGAGATGCATGGGAAAAGCGTACTTCAAAGGCTGGGTTGGCTGTTCAGTCAGCACTATGTGGAGCTGCCGGAGCGAGATCGTCGGTCAGCAGCGCGATCCATTTTGTCAGCAAATCTCACCTTATTGTTGTTAGCTAGTGCTTGTGTAAGTCACGTTGAGGTGCAGTAGACCTACTTCAAGAAAATGGAGCAAGGGAAAAAAATAGGAGGGGAAAAAAAGACGTCAATTATAATACAACCCGCTGCACAAGGTAATGTGAATTCCTCCGAGAGTGAAGCCTTAAGAAAAGGCACATGAAAGAACATTCTGTCCTATCAAACCTTACGTAACTGCTGTCACCTTATCCCCCGATCTCCCCCCTCCATCTTCCACTCACCTGAGTCTTTCATGCTGAGCTCATAGCCTTTCATCTCCTCATGTCGTTTCCTTTAATCTGGCGCAGGGAATGGCTTCCTCGGCACGTTCCAAAGGGGAGCACA
Organism: Macroramphosus scolopax; assembly: GCA_901007825.1. Classification (NCBI taxonomy): domain Eukaryota; kingdom Metazoa; phylum Chordata; class Actinopteri; order Syngnathiformes; family Centriscidae; genus Macroramphosus; species Macroramphosus scolopax. Next base: position 12,401 of record CAAKHC010008792.1, on the reverse strand, counting down.
AGCAGAGAGTCTTCTTGACGGTCTCGTTCGGCGGGATCAAGATTTACTGTGAAAGATCAGGGGTGAGTATCATGTCAGCGAGTGGGCCTGAGGCGGAGCTGCACCAGGAGGCCTCCGCCAGCTGCTGTACTGTGAACCTACAGTATAGGACATCCAGAGGGCAGACGTTTGCACGGTTCAGTTCACGATGGCTGCCAGCGCCGCCATCTTGTAGGCCTGGCTGGTAAACCAAGGCTGGCATATAACCGCAATACCTGCACATGAGGAAGATTTGATTGATACGGTAATGCTTCACGAATGAGGTCGTTTTCATTAGTGGATTTAATCAGATTCTTCTTACAATATTAGAGCAGAAGAAGAATGTTTTCCAAAAGACATTTTGTCTTGTGCTCGTAAAGCTGAACATGGCATTAGTGTAATGAACGGTCCTGCGGTTGAGAAATGACCCTGAGTAAACTCTTTTACCTCAGTGAGACCTGTCAGGAAATACTTCAGCTCAGTCAGGCGCTGTCTGCCTGCTAATGATGAGCGCAATGAGCAATGGTACGGCGGTGTTATGAGACGGGCCGTTTCTACCTCCATCCTGGCTTCCGTCCCCCTGGCGGACTCGAAAGCCTGCTGTTCCATTACAGGATGATCGAGGGGCTCCGCTTTCCCCCCGTCCTGGGGCGCAGCATTGGCTAGATAGGCCCACTCTGCTCATCAGCGCTAACTGATAATTAGCACTCAGTTCCACCCCTTAATGATCATTGCCGCTAATACTAATTACACTGCGGCTCCACCTCAGCTGTCGTTAGTGCTAAACTGATAATTATGCAACCGCAATTGGCCCGTGGCTGCTGACCCCCGTGATACCACCAACCATCTTTTTCCAAAACAAAAAAAAAAAACATCCATCTTTGATAATATCTGTTTTCAGTATGACTGATGGGGGAAGCAGCGCGCCGCCCGCCTGCGATGAAAAGGAAACATATCGGCTGCGCCGCCAGCCAGCCCACCAGCTTTGACAAGCCCAATTGCTGTTTTTTGAAATCATGCCCCTTGATGCTCTTCATTTTATTTACTGATTACTGGCAGTAAATATCACTCCACACTTAATATCCCTCTTGACTTATTATGGTGGAAATGGGGAGCACTCCAGTGCCGGCAGCGTAAGCATGCCTTAAGATGGAAATATTTTATGTAAAGCTGACATGAGTCTCCGCGGAATCAAGTAGACGACTCATATTAGTATTGTGTTGTTACATTAATCTGAGGCGTCACTTGCAATATTTCCCGCAAATATTGGCTAATATTCCGACAAAAGCTCCTCCCCGGCGCCTGAGCTTATCTCCGGGGGGAGGCAGGTGGTTGTGCCTGGATGACAGCTGAATCCCTGTCTGTGTCTATATGGCTGGTGTTTATGTTTTCTGTGTTTTGGACGGAGCCGCTCGCAGACGTGAAGACATCACAGAGTCGATTTCAAGAATTTAATTTCGTGTGTCTCGGTCGTCAGTCACTTTTGGAATCAAAGTAAAGACCGGGAAATCTGTGCCACCCAATCTGTCGCCAGCACGAGACAAACCACATGATTATACCAATAAGATTCTCTGTGATTGAGATTTTAACCTCTCGATCTCTCCAGACTTTTATCTTCACCTTGCGTCGGTTTGTTTCGTTGCATTCGGCTTGTACACCACGACATGCAACATTTGACCTACTTTTTTTTCTGGCGACGACCTGAGCAGCCGTAATTGGAAAAAACCTTATAAGAGAACAGCAAGTTTCAAATGAAGCAAGAAGAGGAAGACGTGACGTTGGTGTGCACTGTCCTGATTCACTCGCTCTGCCTGTGTCGTCCAGGTGCTCCTGCATCACCACTCGGTCCACGAGATCAGCTACATTGCCAAGGACACCAGGGACCACCGGGCGTTTGGCTATGTGTGTGGGAAGGAGGGCCACCACAGGTTTGTGGCCGTCAAGAACGGCCAGTCGGTGAGTACTGCTCTTCTCATTTCAGATCTTTTGAGGAGTGTCCTTGAGTGAAAATACACATTAAGAGTATTCACTCACATGTTAGAAAGGAATTTTAGATTCAACCTTAATAAATGTACAAGTGACACTTTTATCTTGTCATCTCTTCTTCTCCTTCATCTTTTGGTTTGCCAATATTTCCCTCTTATTTCTAAATATCTTCTTGGTCTTCTTTTTTTTCCCCTCTTCCTCCACATCCTTAATTAATCCCCTGTAACTTCTCTTTCCGCTCCTCTCACCCAGGCGGAGCCTCTCATCATTGACCTGCGCGACCTCTTCACGCTCATCTACGACATTAAGCAGCGGGAGGAGATGGAGAAGAAGGCCCAGAAGGACAAACACTGCGAGCAGGCAGTCTACCAGGTAGGACTCTCAGAGATCCACTGCGGCGTTTCACTGTTTCATTTCGCATTCGGGGGCGAGATCACACGTTAGAACTCAGCCAGCAATTCATTCACACATGTGAAGTGCAACGCAGGCTGTGTTTGTCTGCGCTATTGATTCATATCTGATTATCTCGTTTTATTGGAAGTAAAACAGGCATGTTTTTCACACTACAGCCTCATATGTGTGAAAGGAAACGCGCATGGCGCTGATATAGGACTCAGTATCAAATAATGCTTCCGAACAAGATGTTACTTCGATTTTATTTTGCTTTCCGTCCTCTGATTGTATCAATGAAAAAACAAAATGTGTCACCTGCCTTCTTCCTCACCTCTGTGCAGACCATCCTGGAGGACGAGGTGGACGATCCGGTGTACCAGGTAGGTCCGTAGGTCAGAAACAGGCAAACACTGCTTTTCCTTGACGCTTCTCCAGCTTCACTGGTGCTGTTTTCACTCATATATCTGGGAATCAGAAACTACTTGAATTGAATATAATTCTCAAGTCACTGATCTGCTTGAATTAATGATTCATTATGTTCCACCATCCCAGTACGACACAGTCGACCATCTTAGTGGACAGTTTTGTTCAACCATTCAACTTCCATTTGCCAGTGCAATGTTGTAAAATCATATCTTTTATGTTGATATGTGTCAGTGTTCTGATTTCTTCCAAAGACATGCCCCCC
>CAAKHC010008791.1:28573-41953 GCA_901007825.1 Macroramphosus scolopax | reverse complement strand
GACTCTCTTGTCGACTCGCCGTCTGAGTCAGATGATTGATCAGCTAATCAATCGAGACGCTCGGCGCTCAGGTCTCCTTTTTTTCCAGGAGTTCTTTCTTCCTGTCTGACCGAGACGGGATGTGAAGTCGGGACTCGATACAGTTCTGTTATGACTACAGACACTTGTTGCTGGTGTGGACCTCTTTAACTCAACAGAAATATACGTGAGAAGTATTCCCGGGGACGATTATATACCCTCTCTGCAAAATAAAAAAAACCCTTGTGTGTACAAAGATGTGAGCACAACAATGTCCTCTATGTTTGCCTGCCAACGGGCCGTCTCTGCAGCATGCGCCGCGCTTTTTTTTTTTTTTATGGTTTAATATTGCCAGATGGATTTTCTAAAGCCCCCGTTGTGTGTTTGTAGTAGCATATTTATAACCAGCCCAGATCTAAGATGGACCGAGTGAATACCGAGGGGACGCGGTGCCGGCGCGCCAGCTAAGTGGAGAGATTGGTTTAGCCTTTTGACGACACTCCAGGATAAAAATTGTTTTATGGGCCCCCTTTGGGGCGGGATGTGTTGTTCTATTATTGTTTTATTACGAAGGGGAATTGGAAAGAGTTAGCCGGGCCGGTCGCTCCGTAGTGATGCGATTGTCTGTGTGAGTAAGAGGAAGAGGAGAGCAGGCGAGCTCACAGATGTCTGAGCAATTAAACAGTTGACATGTGACTTAATGCACAGATTAAAAGACGGTCCTGCCTCTTAATCATGAGGCAGTAAACCTGATTAGAATATCTATTTATGTGGGAGCCTCCTGGAGGTAAACAGGGTTATTTACTTCCATTTAATTCTGTTATTATGACGCAGTTTTTTAACTTTAAGAGAGAAGACGCATTCACGGACTGATTGAAGCGCCCGATAAAGATAATGGGATTGTGGCAGGAGACAAATTGACCAGGAGTGTTGTTATCCGAGGTGTTTTCTTCAGGCTGCATCGCTCAGTCGCTCTGCAGGGGCACCGGAACAAAGACGAGTGTGTGTTTCCGTCCGGAAGTGTGTGTCGTGCATCTCTGCTGGGTGCAACAGTCGCCGTCCTCGTCTCCTTTACAGTCCCCTCCTTGATTGTTCTCCTCTTCCTCCTGAGTGAAAACCACTGGATTTGCTTCATTCTTTTCTTTCCCCTCGTTCTCTCCGTTTGTTTACCGGCGCCTCGGCCGGGAGGCTCATTTGCATCTTTATGGGAAGATGCACCGTATAGACAAACAAAAAAAAGACAACAGGAGAATCTTTATTCTGGTTGATCCTCCAAAGACAGGCCTCATCATGCACCGCGGTGATTGCCGCTTTGTTTCCCCGGGTTTGTGATCAGAATAGGAGATGACGGTGGTCCTGACGCGAGAGAGGGGAGAACAGCGAGAGGCGCCGATACAATGATGCATTCAAACACAGCAGGAATAACACGGGGAATCATCTTTCCTGCAGCTGGGCCATTGTGAGACGTCGCTTTTGTTTTGTTTTGTTCTTCTGGTTTCACAGACGAAGGAAGATGTTTGGATGTGATTTCATCACGTCGTTCCAAATGTCATTTAAGGCAAAAAGCGGCTTGTTGAAAAGAAACAGATCTGAAGTGATCTTCACTTCTTTTTGTGGGAGGGTAAGCTGAGGCTTTTTAACTTTTCTATTAAGCTCCAGGAGTAGTCCCGGTGTGCTTTCCGCCCAAAGCTCCCGGAGCGATAGCAATAAGAGCAGCGAGACAGGAGGCTTAGAGCGGAGGACGGGGTTGGACGGTGGGAGCGCAGGCGGGGACCGACGGTGCACCTCGGAGAGCGGAGCAGGAGGGCCGGCGTGCAGATGGGAAAGGAAATGCACAAGCTGTGGCCTGCGCGGCTGTAATCACACCCATCGATCGCTGCAGAGAACGAGATGGGAAGGAGCAAAGAGGGAGAACTCCTGGTCTAAAAAGAAAGTAAAGTGGGCGATTAATTTAACTCGCCTCTTGTTGCTCGCTCGCTCTCTCTCTCTCTCGTGGTGCAACTTTGATCCGATTCGGTCTGAAATGATGTGAGGAAAGAAAGGAGTGACTTGAATCTTGTCTCCTTCCATCCCAGAATGGCGTCAAGGCCGAGGGCAGCGCACCATCCTGATGGACGAAGACCTCACCACCAAGATCGAGGGCGACTGGAAGCGGCTGAACATGCTGGCACACTATCAGGTATGTGGATCGGGAAACAGCTTCCGCTGCATCAGATCCTCAGAATAAGACGTTCCTCTCCCGACGCTTACTCAGGAAATCCGTGCTCTGTTTTATGTCTTTATCTCGACCTCCAAATGTTATTTCCCCAAATGCCACTCCTCCTTTTCTCGTTTCATTATGCCCCATTGTGCGGATCCGTTCAACATATAAGAGCAGTGATCAGGGAGCTTCAGGGTGTCGGAGAGTTCACCGCTCGCCACACAAAGAATAATCTGCCCTGTGGGGCCTCCTGCTTTCAATGATATAAACATATTATGCATAAGAAGCCCATTGAATGACTGGGTGAAATAATGATACAATCTTAATAAGGCCCCGGCTCTCTGACACACACACACACACACACACACAAACATGCACACGCACACACATAAATGCACAAAAGGCCCCTGGTCCTTATTCCCTGTCCCATCCACCTCTTCAATGATAGAGATCACTTCAATTAACCCCGCCTTACCCTGCAGCATGGGTAGGCAGATTATGCAGAGCAGTGTGTGTGTTAGTGTGTGTGTGTGTATGTGTGTGTGCGTCCCCAGTTGTGTTAATAGAATCTTGTTCGGCTGGCTGTGTGAGGCCGGCCCCGGATGACTTCTTCATTCATTTACACACACTTATTTACACGTGGACCGACAGAGACTCGCACGCACCGCTTGATTCTTCACACCTTCACACACACACACACACACACACACACACACACACACACGCAGCTCCCAGATGAAAGTATTATTAGATAGACACAGAGGGATATCCCTCCGCCCTCCCCCAGGTCGTTACGACGCTCCGCCACACTCCCCCCTGTCAGTCATCATATATATGTGTGGCTGAGTGGAGCACATAAAGGTGATGGATTCTCTGTTGTCCACATGAAACACGATGATTCACGGCGTTTCTGATTGGTTGTTATAGTTCCACACTAATTAAAATCTAGAATCTGTCCCAGACCTTCGGTTGTTTTGTCACGGCCAGATATTTATATACTCCCTGTGTGTGTGTGTGTGTGTGTGTGTGTGTGTCACGCAGGTGCCTGATAACGCAGTCATGGCCTTGGTCCCGAAGCAAGTCACAGCCTACAACTCCGTGAACAACTCCACCGTGTCTCGGACGTCAGCGAGTAAATACGGTAAGCTGCTTTCTGTCAGGTCTGCTGAATGGAGATGCTTCCATGCAGGTCAGAGGGGTCCCTGGAGGGTGTGATGAGTCTGAATGAAGTTCATTTAAGAAGATGGTTATATTCTCACATGTTTCCAAAGAAGAAGAAGAAAGCCTTTATTGTTATTGTCCAATCAGATAATTCGATGAATTGAACCCAGCTTCAGGGAGGCAGTGGGCAGCTGCAGCACTCGAGGGACCAACTCACATGACCCTGCAGGACAACAGCGACAGACACAATTTATAGTAGTTGAAAGGATTTCTAAAACATAACAAGAGCACCAAAGAGAGATTCCAGACTCCTCTTCCTCACATGTCCGTCTGCTCCGGGTGCCTCCTTCAACCTGAGGAACCATCAAGTTAGTAGCTGATCAAAGGGCCGGCCTCGCCGGCGACAAACACTTCAGACACATCAGATGTGGCGCCGCGTTAGCACGGCCTCATCTCCATACGGTCTCACCTCGTCTCAATTAGAGCCGATAGGTGAGTGGCGAGACAGAGAGGAAGAGGAGGATGCCGGCGATATCGCCCGTCACAAAGTGACTGACTTCAAACGCCGGAGTGACCCACTTACGCGCCGGTGTGGTACTCCAGGGTGACTTTGAACTGGCTCCAAGGACAATGGCCAAAATAGTGAAGAAAAGAGAGGAGGCTGGATTTAATATAGCTGCTGACGAGACGAGCGGAGCAGGAGAGGAAGTTGTGGGAGATTAAGACAAACACGGCGGCGTGTGGAGTCAGATAATGAAAAGAGAAGCCCTCTCGTCAGATCTTTGATGTCATGTTTGCATGAAAAACTACAAGGAGGGGAGAAAAAAAACACACACTGAGGCTGGATCCAAATAGATTCCTCCCCGGTGTAACGCAGATCGAGTTTCAACCCTCAGCTGTCTGACTTCTGGTGTAAATAATTAATAGAAAATGAACGTACGACTTCCTCTGTCTTTATATAAGGATGACACACACACACACACACACACACACACACACACACACACACACACACACACACACACGAGGGATCCAGAAAAGCCAATATTATTGTCTCCCAAATATTGTCAGTATTAACCGAATGGGCGACTTTCTCTCAATTACCGTAAATACAGTAACAAAGTGCACCCAGATTGTTACTCTGCATCATCAGGAGACTTCCAGCTAAACATCTGGAAACTGTTTCATGAAACATTTGAAGGGACAAATTGGCAAAAAAAAGTGAGGATGAGGATCAATATCTGAGCCAATATTGAATATACAATTACATTGCCAATAAATAATAATTTGCTTCCCCGTATTATGTTGCACAATGCAGAACACTTGCAGGCTAAGCCCCGCCCACGTCTGATCTGCTGTCTGGCTCCGGCTACAGATCGTTTTGTTGGTTACACATCCCTCACACACACACACACACACACACACACACACCAAACCTATAAAACATCCCACTCACTTCTCCGCCTCTCTGCCATCCCTTTAAACAACAGACCCAGTATGAAACTGACCGTTTTGTAGAGCATCCTTGACACAGTTACTGCAGTCTGAAGTGGCCTATAGAAGAGAAAACATTTCTAGTTGATCATACTGTAATCAGATTGGAGCGGTCAATACACACACACACACACACACACACACACACACCAACACTCTGTGTATCTGATGTCTCAAGCTGTCTCCTTTCCCCCGTCTTCACTGTAGACTCTTCCCCCGCTTTTCTCTCTGGACGGATTGATTTCTGTCACAGTGAAAAACACTCTTTTTTTTCCTCCCTTCCCACTCTCCTCTCTCTCTAAACCGCACCCAGTGATCAATTATTTTGCTTTCCACACTGTGTAAACATTCATTGGGTGGGCCATACATATTTCATCCGCTCTGACACCTGTTCGATTTTGTGTCAGCCGGCGTTGCCGTGTCTTGTCCCCGGGAGAAGGAGAGCCATGAAAAATTAACCATGCACACTTTCTAAAAGTTTCATATCCAATCTCACGGACCTGAAAATTGGAAGCCACGAGCCGAACACAGTAATCCTCCAGCTCTGGCATGCAGGCGGACGCTCCTCGGTGAAGCAACGCTCCTGTATTCTAATGCTTTCTGTTATTTGATGCTGTTTGTTGCAGCTTGTTTGTTTACCTCGCTCTCTGTGTGAAAGAGCTGCCGCCGCCACCGGCGGCGGATTCACACTCTGACTGCAGGACAAACAAGCCTCCTCTTTGGTGTCGCAGTCAGTCTGCAGGTTTCTGGACCTGCACCAGGGTGGCCCTTAAAACCTCTCACTGCTACACTGTGCATCCATCGAACTGATGCACGAGGATGATGTGACGGCGAGCAGGAGCGGCTTTCGTAGCCCGAGCCGTCTCCGTTAATTGGAACGAATAATCGCATCCTCACACTATCCCCGAGGTCTGGTTTGGTGTCGTCACCAAAGACAAATGGTTAGGGCGAAGGGAAGATCGTGGTCTGTGGTCAGTTGCATCGTCAGGAGAGGAGATTGACATCACGGTGGGTGAACAGCTCAGGGTCGGGCGAATGCTCTCTCCCTTTGCTGCACTCTGATCTGGTTAAGTATGTTTCTCCTGAGGCGGTCGACACAGAGTTCTGTTGTTGTTGGTTTATTAGGGTGACACAAATGTTAAAGGGATATAGAAAGAAGTCGAATTATAATCCTTATCTATCTTATCCTTCACAGAGAACATGATCAAGTACACCGGGAGCCCCGACAGCCTGCGATCCCGCACGCCCATGATCACCCCCGACCTGGAGAGCGGCGTCAAGGTGTGGCACCTGGTGAAGAACCACGAGCACGGCGACCAGAAGGAGGGCGACCGCGGCAGCAAGATGGTCTCAGAGATCTACTTGACACGACTTCTGGCTACAAAGGTTCGTTTCTAACCACTGATGTGATTTTACTTGAAGCAGTTCAGGAGGTCAAAGGTCACCAGAAGCTCCACCTTGTGTTTCCATGACTCAGAAAAAGCCTCATTTGAATATTCATGCTCCGTTCGGATGAGTCATCTCGGTGGAACCGATTATTCAAATGTATTCCTCTATCCCCTCAGGTGAGGAGGAGACAATAGATATTTTTGTTTGTTTTCTCTTTTCATTGCTTCGGCGTCGATGCGGCAGCGAGTCAGAAAGGCTGAAAAGAACAAAAGATAGACGAGGCTTCTTTAATAAAAAATAAAAAACGGCAGTAAAAGGAGTCACTTTGAACACGCCCCGAGGCGGTCGCCTCCTGGAGGAAGGAGAAGAAGAAGAGTTAATTTGGTTGGGAGGGAAATGTGACTTTGATCCAACAGCTGAATGCAAATTACCGAGTTCACTGCGAACGCACCGTCTACCTCCGTCTCCCATCAAGACATCCGTCCTATCAGGCGGCAGCAGATGTCGTAAAAAGATGCTACGACATCACCACTGTTATAATATTTATATATTTGAATCCACTGTCCAGCTGCATTCACGTGTCATCATGGGCTCTGCAGGAATTTGCATTAAATGACCATCAAAGGGAAAGTGAGCTGCACAAATCTAATGAATGAACCGACAGGAAGTGCAGCAGAGGCGGCGGCGGCGGTGGGGGGAGTAAGATGGAACAGCTGTCACATACATGTGACACATACATGGCCCTCCACATACCTGCACACATGCACACGTCACCTCTTGGCCCCCGTGTGCGCCGCTCCGTTCCCCTACTATTACCCCCTTCCGAGGTAGCTTCTGCCCGACGACAGCACATCATCTTTCCAGACGGATAGTTTTTTTGAAATAACCAGTTTATCTTGGCCCCGGCCATCTCTCTTGGTGAGGTATGATTGGGCAGACAGGCAGTGTAATTGACTGCGTTTGGCTTTCACCTTGCCAATAAATACTTCTCCCTGGCAACGGTGCTGACGTCTATCATATTAGCTCCATCAGTGTCACTCTGACTGAGTGCGAGGGGCATGTTCGCGTGTGCGGACGGGCAAGCGGGAAGGATTGCATGTCCCCGTCTCACTTATGCACTCAAGTGTGTGTGCGTGCGTGTGTGTGTGTGTGTGTGTGTGTGCACCTCAACGCCTCCCTCTCCGTCTCTCAATTTCGGTCGCAGCCCCGTCTTCAACATGCTGATTGTTTGCTTTCTGCTCATTTCAATGTGAAGGCAGATGGCATCAAAACATCCAGATGACACATTGTGTTTAGAGTGCGCTCTAATGACAGGGTAGATGCTCAAGGGGGGGCTGTTTTGGCAGTTTTCAAGCTCCGCCAGGGAACAAGAGAGCCATGCGATGATGAGCGTGTTGATGTAGAAGCTCCACTTTAGGGGATGACGTAAAAACATAGCCGTCGTACAGTGTATGCATGCTGTGCGTACCTTAAAGTGGGGGGGTTGTCACTCAGAAGTCGATGTGAATCTATGAGCTGCCAGTGATGAGGGTCACATGAGGATTATAGTTCGGATTGTCAGGATAACAGGATTCCCTCTTCTACCTCTCCCGACTCTACGCTCTCGGTCACCCTCTCTCACCCAAATTATCTTTTTCATACCCGTACACACCTCATATCTCATCAGTGTGTCGTTTCATCCCCGTCCCCCTCGCCTCCGTCGTCCTCCCCGTGCATCCCATCATCCCGTCCTCTTACAAGAGGATTAGCTTCTCTCCACTCTCTTCTCCTCCTCCTTCCTCCTTAACATTAAATCAAATTAGGGTCAATGGTGCAGTGTGGGAGCTAATCCGGCTACACAAAGAGGCTTAGAAGATGCGCCTCCTGTTCCTAGATATTAATAAATAAAAAAAAAAAAGTCAGCTGTGAAATAACAATTTCCTTCCGTAAAAAAGTTGCGAGCAGATTTAAAGGATCCAGGTTTGAGATAGAAGTCACAGTCGTGTAAATGTTTGGAGACGAAGTGACACGCACAGCAAAACACATTAACTCACACTCGGAAATAAAAAAGGAGTTTACAGCAAGCTGGCGTGCCGGCGTGTCGCAGGATGTATTAGACAGTGACATTCTCATTTTGTTAGAAAGAGGAAGGATTATTGCAGATGTGCTCAGCAGATATCTGGTGAATTCTGACGGGTCTCTCAGAGCAGATTCCCCCTGGAAGTTCATCCACTCGCCGGGATTGCCTGGTTATCGAGCCTCGGGGTTATTGTTGCTGTAAATCCCACTTCCTCCGGCACATCTGCCTTCTGACTCGTGAGGTTTTTCTTACCGACGCCTGACCCTTTACCGACAACGGTCCTTCATCCAGCAGTGTATTGAGACAGCAAAGCTCCTGTGTGTTGCATGTTTGGATGCTGCAGAGCGTGCAGACTGTAGCAGCTTGCATCTTTAAAACAAAAGGAGAAGATAAATGCAATAGAAGGAGTGTTTAATGTGCCTTAGTCCAATGCATTAGACAACATACCTTAACCTTCCTCTTCCTCCTCCTCCTCTGCAGGGCACGTTACAGAAGTTCGTGGACGACCTGTTCGAGACCATCTTCAGCACAGCACACAGAGGCAGCGCCCTGCCGCTGGCCATCAAATACATGTTCGACTTCCTGGACGAGCAGGCTGACAAACACAACATCCACGACCCGCACGTCCGACACACATGGAAGAGCAACTGGTGAGTCGGACTCTGAGTCGGACGCAGCAGCATCACCTCACGACCCTCTAACACACTTTAATTTGGACACCAAAGTCCCCTGCACATCCTGAGTGATGCACTGTGGACACAATCACTGTATCTTGGCACGTTCCACATGGCACTGGTCCGGTGTTGCACTGTGTCGGTGCCAAGCTCCACCACCGGCCTCTTCCCCCCCTTTCCTAATACTCATTAACCACAGGGGTGTGTAATCTTCATTAGAGGCAACCACAAGGGGCAAATCCAACTGGCTGCCAAGGCTCTCCATCTATTATCACGGATAACTGGGCCAAAAAAACGCCCGTCGCCGTGGAAATCTCCATAGTGACAAATGTTCGCTCCCAGGTGAAGGAAGTACACCTCTAAATTAATATCCGCTGATTAATTTAGTCAATAATGACCTCTGTGAGCCCGCCTTAACAGATTTGTAGGGGTTAAACAACCAACGGTGCGCCAGGATGCAGCGGGGAGGAAAAATTGAAAGGGTACAGAAAGGGAAGGGAGCTCGGTGGGAGTTAAACGCAGACTAATATCTCATTAGCCTCCTGGCCTCTGCCAGGATACCCAGCATGCATCGCTCAGCCGTGGACCCATGAGCACCATGGAGACAAGGGGGGGGGATAAAACTGATGTCTGCCAAGGGACGAATGGAGTGGACGCAGAACCGGACAATCGAGAGGGTTTAAAAATATGATTGACTGTGTTATGGTCCTAGTTTTGGTCCTTTTCTGCGTCTGCTTTATTGGACCATTCGCGTTGAGTGTTTTCCGAGAGTGCGACGCTTTGCTCTTACATTAGACTTTTAATGGAATTGGCTCTCACAAGAGGGGCTGTGAACGAACAGCGATTCATCATAAAACACCATCACAGACGCACGAAAAAAAAAGGCCACTCAGATCGCACACAACAGTTTGTGTTGATATCGTCTCTTCTCTCTCTCGCCGTGAGTGCTTATCCATAACCTTTAATCTTCTCTGACTGCAATCTAGACGTCCCCTCATGGCAGAGAATAATAAGGCCGGTGCCACTTTCATGCTCGACCTCTGTCACATTAAGTCACCCGGGCCGATCGTCGTCGTACACGCCATTAACTTGAACCCATTATGGTAACCATGGAAACCTGCACCCTCCTCCTACACCGCCGACCACCTTCTCCATCATCAGGGCCACTACTGATGTAGCATCGATTACCCATTGACAGTGTTCCTCCATGTGTATTTGTGTATGTGTGTGCAGTAAGTGCTTGAATCACCGGCTCCTTGTGCATCTTTCAAAATTTTTTTTTTCCTCTCGCGCTCGTGCACGTGGCATATTCGTCTCTCTCTCCGAATTAGTCGTGTTTTGCTGCGACACACAGAATTTTAATTATAAGTGCTGCACACGGCCCTGTTTTTCTGCATGCAGATAACCACCGCCCACCACACACACACACACACACACACACACACACACAGGGTTATAAATGGCATAATTTATACTTTTATCATTCAGGAAATTTTAATAACAAGATGCGCCGATAGTTTATTGTTTGTTTTTAAGCTTGTTTGTTCCAACATATTGCTGCTGTTTAGGAAAGGTCGTGCCTTTCCCGCCTGCTGAGGGACAGATGGAACAATGCCCAGTCGGGTCACCTTTATAAAGCCGGTAATTCAAAAACCGAGGTAGGCGCGTGCGAGAGGTCGGGCTTGGTCAGCCCCCCCCCGTCTGCGTCGGAAAGCCTCGAACCGGATCACAACATCTGTGACCTTTAGTCTGCCAGCAGCCGGCAGCTTCATCAGGATCCGTCTGCAGGAGCGGGACGACATCCCAGAACCTGGAGCTCACCGGCTCGGCGTGCCAGAGGTGTCAAACCGTGTGAATGCACGAGGTGGTTGGAAAGCTAAAGGCTTGTTTACACGCTCGAACTGTAGCGCTGAGTAAAGTCAATGAAGCTAATGTGACGATATCAACGAGTTCTAGTCGATTAGAGCCGTCAGAAAACAGCTGGAGTTGTAGATCTAAACCAACAGAGGAATAATCTTTTATTAAAAGGGCTTTCGCTGACCACGCCAGCGTAATTACTCCGGGATAAGAGATGCCCTTGATCTCCGCAGCTGATAGTCAACTTTAATCCCTGAGCGAGGAAGCGTTTTAGCAATCATCAGATTCCTAAAACGACTCAGCGTGATGCCGAACGTCTAAACACAATACATGATATGTATATGTTATCATGGGGGAGGGCGGGGAGGGGTTGTCACTTCATCATCTCGTGCCTCATTGACATCACATACCTTCAAAGCGCCGGGCAGCTGGGGCGGATTGTCAACAACGGAGGCGCCGCAGCGGTGGTGTTAATATCCGTTTGATCCCTGCGCCTAATCCCACGGAATTCTTTGCTTCGATTAATTTTGAAGTCATAATGCAATAGTTTTAGTCCAAATCCTCTTTTGATAGATTGTACATCTTAATAGCTTTTGTGGACGTGGGCGGCTGCCGGGACAAACGCTGGAGAGCGAACGCCGGTATTTAAATGATTGTATTTTTATTGTTTTTTTTTTCATCATTTGATATTGTGCTCCCGCCCTCTGCATGCCAGACTGCGGAGGATCGTTCTTTATTGTTTTCGGTTTCGCTACATCAGCCAAAAAATGCACAGCCCCGGAGAAAAGTGAGGACACGGAGATCCAAAGTAACACTCAGCTCTTTTCTTAATACCACCTGAGCCCTTTCACTGCGGCACGCAGATAAAGATGACCCGTTATCTATTCATTCTGGCAGGAACACGCCCGGCAAGTCAACAGACTATAGTTGTATTATTCTGGACAGGCACAAAATAGGACGCACTGCACAAACAACCCCCAGCAAGGACCCCTGGACGCTGCTGGAAGAAATCAAAAGAGCCACCACCTGGTTTTCAAAATAAAAGCTTTATTGAATTGAGCACAGACATCAATCGTCATCAACACCGAGGCACATAAAGAACAGGGGAGGACTAATGTGAAAGTTTGAATCTCATGTCTTCTGTTTCTTCAGCCTACCTCTGCGTTTCTGGGTGAATGTGATCAAGAACCCCCAGTTTGTGTTTGACATCCACAAGAGCAGCATCACGGACGCCTGTCTGTCCGTGGTGGCCCAGACCTTCATGGACTCCTGCTCCACCTCAGAGCACCGCCTTGGGAAGGACTCGCCCTCCAACAAGCTACTTTATGCCAAGGACATCCCGAGCTACAAGAGCTGGGTGGAGAGGTGAGACACACACACCAAAAAAAATGAAGGGATTCATGCACTCATCAGACACCGAGTGGATGAAGAAAGGAGACGTGTGCATTGACTCTTTGTGAGGGAAAATGACAGAAAACCGGCGTTTGAAATGTTTCATTCAAGGGCGAATGCGATGCAATTGTGGGACTGTGATCTAAAGGCCGTGACACACACTCCAAATGATTACACGGTGGGAATGAATGGGAGCGCGCCGGGAACGAGATGTTCAGTCCGGAGGAAAAGGAGGCCGCGAGAGGAGTGTGTGAGAGGAGAGAGTGAGTGGCGGGCAGGCGGTGATTTGTTATAATGAGACTTTTTATTAAATTTATTTGTCAGAAAGGGGAGTTTGAAAAGCTCCTGAATAAAAGATGGTGTTCTGTGAAGCTGTCGGAGTATTTATGTGTCTGTAGCTTCGGCTTCGGGAAGAGAATGTTGTGTGTGTGTGTCGCTCGAACCCAATGAGCAGCTTAAGGCTGAGGACCGTACTCATTAGTCCTGTGTGTTTGCCGCTGTCTGCCGTAACCAAAGATGTGTGAGGAAATAGTCGGTCTGATTCATGCATGGAGATGTGAGGAAACTGGCAGCAGGGAAATCATGGAGCAGCTTCTCCTGTAGGGGGCAGCACATGTAGAAGTTAGTTACTCTTTAAAGCAAAGAGGCAGAAGTTAAGCCCCGCCCACACCTGGGAAAAAGAGAAGGAGATGAGATTGGATGGAGGCAACAACATGATCAGGAATCTTTAGACAACTGATGCATCCTGACGTGAGTCACAAAGGGAAGTTAAACTTTAAGGGCTTTATTTCACACTCCTTTTCTTCAAACTTTTCTTACCTTAAAACAAGAACACCTGGCGTCTCCACCAGCAGCTCCCCATCACTGCCCTCCGGCGCTGAACAGGTGTTGATGTGCGTGTGTGTGTGTGTGTGTGTGTGTGTGTGTGTGTGTGTGTGTGTGTGTGTGTGTGTGTGTGTGTGTGTGCGTGTGTGTGTGACCTCTGCCCAAGGGCTATGAGCAACACCCACCTGCCTCTTCTTCTTTGCTCAGTTTTGCTCTGAAGACTTGTTTCCTGGCCAATACCCTCTCTCTCTCTCTCTCTCTCTCTCTCTCTCTCTCTCTCTCTCTCTCTCTCTCTCTCTCTCTCCCTCCAT
>CAAKHC010008791.1:3128-15400 GCA_901007825.1 Macroramphosus scolopax | reverse complement strand
GGGGGGGGGGGGGGGGGGGGGGGGGGGGGAGTGTATGTGACTGTGTCTGATTGTTGAGAGAGTCGTCTCTTTGTGGGCTGATTGTGTGTGTGTGTGTGTTTGCTCGTGTGCCCACGGGGAGTTGAATTGATACCCCCCGCGGGGCGACGGTAATGGCGGTCTCGCCCTTTGAGTATTTGTTTTGTGGCTGAAGACAGAAGGTTAGCGGATGACCTTGTTTCCCAAGTGCAATGAGACTCGTCCCTTTGACTGTAGCGCGGTCGCCATCCCACTCTGCCATTATAATTCTAGTGGGGCTCCGTATGAGGTCAGCGCGAAAATTGAAAAAAGCAAGGGCAAACCACTCACTTCATACTCAAATTACATAAGCTCACTGGCACATTGATTCCATCTACGCATTGAAATGGATCCGCAGAGGGACGCCGGTCTCTTTACCGCCGCGTTCAGTCTCTTAAATAAACATTATTGATATGTTTAGAGTGGATCTGAACGACCTCTGCTGTTTAGTCGCCCATCATTGATATTATTGACGTGTTTACAATAACCCGGTGGCCTTGCACCCGTCGTCCATATGTTAACGATTGATCGGGGAAATAATCAGAGGAATGCCTTTGGACGGCTCACAGGTCAGCAGGGACGTCGAAGGAAAGACGGTGGGAAAAAGGAGGGTTTTCGAATGCATAATATCATAAAAAATATCAAATCAAGGTTAAAGTAACATGTTCACAAGCGTTTAAAATAATAGCTTCCCGCCCTCAATCAGACAGAAAGCTGAGTTCACTTTACAGCCCGGACGGATGTCTGCTGATCAAGGTCGCACACTTAAAACATCTTCTTCTGTGCAAACATAAATCCCGTCTGGGGATGAAGCCGGGTGGACAAGCCTTATAAAAATGACTCACACACACCACGACGTCAGCCTGTTGCTATGATCTCATGGGCTCCGACAGACAGTGTGTATCCATAAATAATAAATAAATCACCCTTATTTACTATATGGTGCACTATGTTTTCCCATGACCATATTTGGATGAGATGGTGGATCTGAGTGAGGAACAGGTGTAGCAGCAACTAAAGCACGGTTGAATATCCATCTCTAAACGGGACTATAATTTACTATATTAACTTTACGCTTTATAGGAGAGGATGTGAAACCAGCAATTAGGATCGTAAACCCATTAGGTAGATGTTTACTGAGGTTATACATCAAGTGAGAAGTAGACTCACTCTCTCATTGAGTTTCTATACAATCTGATTTACAGGATTTTCCACTGAAGTCGCCCCCTGATGGCCGTTTGGCAGAATGCAGCTTCATGGATCACATCCAGTCTATAGCTCTGGGCTGCAGGATGAAGGCGTAGAAACGGACCAACTGGTCTCACACTGAGACTTGGACGTGGATCCGTCGTACTGGTCAGCCCGGCTCTCCCCTGGTGTTCGTGACATTCAGGGTGACACATCAGGAAAAACCGAGAGATAACAGACGGGCAACTCGTCAACTGGCGGCGGCGAGTTGACTCGTAATTAAAATAACCTACATATATGAGCTCATTTTGGTGGGATTGCTTTTCATTAAATGCAGATTGTGTGTGATATCACAGGATCAGACGCTCCACCACCGTTATGTATATGAGGTCTGTAGAGGGCTGCTGACAGCAGCTGAGATGGATTCTGACATCGAATCTCCCTAAATGACCTATTTCACAGAACCTTGAGCAAAGTGTTGTTCTGTAGGTGCACTTCGCATTCGTCAAACGAGGGGGGGTATCGTTTTAGATGTGGGGGGAGGAACTTAGGACCATTAACGCCCCGCTGGGAGGGCTCATGCATATTTAAGTGGGTGAGATTAAAGGTTGGTCAGCTGGGAGCGGTGTGTGCCAAAGTAGACTGAACCGGCTTCTGTGACATGTCATTAACCCTTTAATTGACTAATGGGTCGGTGATATCGCAGCTATGTGCTAATGTGGATAATTCCTCAGTGCAAATGTTGGCGCGCGGTTCTGCGGAGGCGGACGAGCGCGGACGAGCGGACTCAGGGGTGAAAAGGTCAAACTGAGTAGTGTTCGTTTAACCCGCTATCGTAGAGTACAACTGCTAAATAAATGATGCGTCTTTAAAACGAAGTGGGGAGGGAACGTGTTGCTGTTTGACAAGCCGGGAGTGTCGTTATCTGACGTCATGGTGGGAAGATTGGTTGAAAAGAACCGCTTGTCTTTCCGTGTGAACCTTTTTTGCCAAGAAAAATATTCCAGTATCGGCAACTCCCGCAAGAAATCTTCCCAAAGCAATGAACATCAGGCGAGCTTTGATAGTCAGGGTCTTATTGTGAGCCGAAGAGGAAGAGGCGTCTCGTCACATGTCGCAACTGTCAGATCGTCTGTATTTGTGACTGACTGGCTGGCGTCTGTGTCTTTCCCCCCCGTCGTTCTATATGAGACGGTAAATTAAATGGCTTTGTATTTGTGTGCGGGAGGGTGAGTGGGAGACGGTGAAATTGGCCCGCCTTTGTGCATCGGCATCCAAGTACAATATCTCCCACATCTTAAATCTCCTCCTTAATCTCGTTATAATTGCCTGGTGAGCCTCGCTGCGATCCTCCACCTGACTGCCTCGTCTTCCTCCTGACCTCGCCGTTTCACATTCACCACGACGATAGGAACATTTGGCCGTTCATGACGGAGACACCAAACTTCAGATGGAACCTTTTACTTTCTCCCTTTTGGGGTAATCGATCTTGTGTAGAGTAACAGTTTGGGAACCCAACAACTGCTCAACATAACGAAAATACTGAGAGTTTAAATGTCTTACAGAAGCAGGAGAAGAGAAGAAACTGGACTCCGATCGAACTCAGATCATTACATTACCTCGTCCAAGGATGTTGCTGCTGTTTGCTTGTCTGTCTTCAAAGTCTACAAGGTCGATTTAGACGTAGCCTGACGGAGGCCGGCCAAACATCTTACTGCACCGACATACGTGCAGCCAAAGACTCCGGTCAAGCTTCTCAGTACTCACAAGACTTTGATTTTTCCGATGTTACTGAACGTCTGCTGAGCATTTTTTAAGTGTAGACGATGTTTGACCTCCGATATTCGGGGGGTTTCTAAGTGGAGATAACTGCTTCTTACCGACGTCCCTCCTCAAAGGGATCCAGACATGCTGGTGTGGATGCTTCATTGATTTTTGGGAAGTGGGATGCTGAGTCTGCAAATCTGGTAAACACGTATAATTTAACTCGATTGCACTTTAAGCTCATTTTAAATCTCAAGCTGACCAACGCTGTAAAGAGAAGAAAGAATATTGTTGGAACTCGAAGGTTTGTCTCCAAGGCTTATTCGGAGGTAAACCAAAAGCTTTCAGATTAGATTATGTATGTGTTGGCAATCCGAAAGACCGGCCGAATTTAGGAAAGCCGTTGACCCACGGAGCCGAGGAACCGAACCGGAGACCTGGCCCGTCCTGCTTCAGAGCAGTGACCTCAACCACAGTCGGTGTCGGCCAACAACAGAATGTCAGCTCCGAAAAACATGCCAGTTCGTTCTGCCTCTCATCCCGTTGTGCTCGACGTGTTTCTGTTTAACTTCGGACTGTCTAACTCCGGTGAATATATTCCACTCAGAGGGGGGTACAATATGTCCAAGATTACTGAGGAAAGGAGATAACACGGAGAATCGGTTCCGTAAACACTGTCCGATCCTATCTTCTAATAGAGGAGAGGACAGTAGGGAAAAGCAAAGACAAGATACGCACCAGCCAATCACACAGACCGACTCAGACAGCCAGACATGCAAATACAGAAGAGCAACAGACATATAGACAACCTTTCATGTCGTCAGGTAGAGGCGGCGCTGGGGGGACTGGTGTTGCTCCAGAGCGATTATAAGGTACATGGGTGGCAAAGATTCCCATCAGGGCCTTGGGCATGCAGGCTAAACGCAGGGAGAGTCACTAACACCTGTGCAATGCCCAGAGGGAACGCAGACAGAATTATATTCGCCACATCCAATCTCTGAGCCGGGCCTGGAGATGCATGTGCTTCATGGAAATAATGTAGAAAATTGGAAAACAATGAAATTGAGGAGATTAAACCCTCTCTCTCTACAAGCTCATCTAAATTCTGCTCCCACTGCACCTAAACAGCCGTTTTCAGAGATGCTAGCTTTAAGTGGTAACCTTGATGCCGGGCACAAATGAATACCCCCGATTTGACCCCCTGTTGGACGTGGAGGCCACTCAGTTCAGTCCAATGGAATACAGTGAAGGTGAGTTAGTCACGATATTGAATGTGCCGTGAACGTGCTCCCATGCATCCGAAAAATCAACAACTCCTTCTGCAAGCGTTTAGAAGCACAGATGCTTTGAAGCCTTCGACAAATAAAGACGAGTCAGCTAATTTGAAAGGTTTACTCATGCTGCAAAAAAAAGTTTTCTCTTTCCTGGAAGTTCCCTCAAGTCAATTATACGGATTCTCCGTATATGCAACAACTCAGAATCTATATTAAAGGAGCAGTCTGTGGGATTCTGAGTATTTTGTTCTGCAGAAATGACTTTTCGTTGGTGTATAATCACTGAGGATTGTTGTATTTACGTTAGCTTAGAATGAGCTCTTTATATATATATTTACCAGTATTAACCTACTGATGCTGCGCTCCCTTTAAGCATCTTAGTGGAGTTTCTGCTCTGTTTTCCACCGTAGTTTAAAATATTCATCATAGTTTTATCC
Source organism: Macroramphosus scolopax (assembly GCA_901007825.1). NCBI lineage: Eukaryota > Metazoa > Chordata > Actinopteri > Syngnathiformes > Centriscidae > Macroramphosus > Macroramphosus scolopax. Next base: position 10,680 of record CAAKHC010008791.1, on the reverse strand, counting down.
TAAAAATGAAATGAGCCATGTCACATATTGGCAAGCAAATCGAGTCTGATGGGAGAGGTTCACTCTTTTGGGAGACCTAAGGCTTTATTATGCCAGGAATTAACCTTCCTGCCTGGTGTGTTGGGGCCCATGGTCATGCCCAGTCAATTCATCACAGCTGTATCCTAAAAAAAAACTCCGCCTTTGGCACTATTGCGAAACCAACCAGATGGCACGCCGGCGATGGCTTTGCTTTGGGGTGTGACTGCATTTGTCAAGAAAATTACGATTATTCAAAGTGACTGCACAGCTGTTTTACACATATTGTGCAAACAATTAATACGTGCTCGTATTAACATTGTTTTCTCATCAATCGAGCATATTTGACTAACAGCAAATTCATAAGTGTGTGTGTGTGGAAATTGAAGGCGGGACCCTGTGTCCCCTCCATCTGTCACCCGGTGAATCGGTTGAGTCCAGGGGCCACGGTCCAGCCCCCCAGTATGTTGGGCTGCAGGGGAGAGCGAGGGAGGGGCGGGGTCGACATCCATGTCACTCTAATGGGCCTGGGGCCCCGTTCCCGGGTTGGTGTACGTCTGTATTTCTTCATGTATGGACGGATGAATGAAAGCATTCATACCCGCCGCCGTCACTGTGAATGGGTCTCTCAGAGTGGGACAACCTGGAGGTTCGCTGACGGACAGATGGACACCAGTGCTGACACTTCACTCAACCCGTAGCGGAGGTCATTAACTGGGACTGTGATCCACAACGGCAGTCATCACTGTTGGAACTGTGATCCCTAAAAAACTGACATGCCATAATGTCCAGGCGGCGTCAATTAGACAGATTGACCCGTTTCGGTCATTACAAAGAGGTCGGCGGGGTCAGTTGCTTTCGGGGACGAATGGAGGGAGACTGAGGAGCAGACATATTGTCAGAGACTGTAATTACAGGGCGCTGCTCATTCAACCGTCTGTATGTGTGTGTACATGCAGCCGTGTGTGTGGTTCTATGTTTTCTATTGACCTTTTGAGCTTGTATGTGCGATATAGCAGCTCACGACAACTACATACGGTTTATCCTCCAAAGACCTCAAACGAAAGGGGAACAGGATGATTGTCCATCTCCGGCAGTGACGTCGGTCACGACAGGGGTCTCCACTCGCCACCGGCTGCGGCAGATGAACGACCGTCTACAACTCACTGCTCCGCCCCGAAGTCCAGAGTTTGCGAGACCCTTCCGACTTCCCTCCTTACATTGACTCCTTTTATTGATCCGACATCCTTCTTCCCTGTGGTTCTAACTAACAGCTCTAACTTCCCTCCAGCATCCAGAGCTCGACGCTGAAACTTCTGAAGTTGCAGCTGCATGGGAGCGGGAGGTGACCAGCCCAGTGCATTCTGGGTATTGTAGGTTTTCTACCTATCGAGCACTTAGAATACCACAGTCCATTTTTTCATGATGCACCAATTTCAAAATGATGTGCACTTATTTACTGCACACACAAAACATCTTTATATATTTATTTAAGAGTTATTTAGGATTTTAAGGCAGCAAGCTTATCAAATTACTTATTACTAAATTACGAAAACTACTTCATCCGTCACTTATTGTTTGTTTAACAACTTCCATCCTATGTAATAAAACTGGCGCTCCTGCAGTCTGGCTCGCACCAGGCAGCCCACTGTCAGCTGCCTGACGGTCCATCTGTTCATCAGAGCTTTTCCTCAACTGTGTTTGTGGTCCTCGGAATTTGATTGCAACCTCTTACCGCGCTGTTTTTTATTTTTTTACATTTTGTCCTCCAGCTGTTCCAATCTGATAGGAAGTCGGCCGTTGCAGCAAGTGTCTATGGGACGCTGGCGTGTGCGTGTGCATGTGTTGATGTTTGTGTGTGTACATGACAGGGCAGCGAAAAGATAAACAGGCGGCGTGAGAGGAGAACTTAATGTCGGTAACAGAATCAGGAGCCGAGCGGAGGAACACACGGCTGATTGAGCTGAAGAAGGCAATTAGGAAATAGGCTGCGAACTAGCTCAACAATGCCATCACCCCTCAGACACTCTGCTCAAATTCTTTAGGAAAAAAAATCACATATTTGGGGCAGAGCAGTGTATCAGGGAACAACAAACATAAAGGGGTCCTTGCTCTCCCGATGAAAGTGAAAATTAAGCTCCTGCTAGAGCCGCTTGAAGTCGAGCTCAGGGAGAAAGAAAAAACATCATGAGGAGAATTCTGATACACACATGCAGTGTTGAAATTCAAAAGCGGACTAATACCATTACATGGTCCGGCTCCGACAGGCAGTGGAACTTTGATAGCTTCGGAAAAACAAACTCACCTCAGGAGATTCACTCTCGTGTACACGAGCTTCTATATGACGGATTTGTATAGCGGAGGGTGTGTCGGCTGATACGTGATGCAGGTGCAGGAACATGCAGTGCAGCTGCTGCAGCGGCTCCCGGACCAATTCCATTATTAAATCACTACTCTTCTCTGTGTGCTTACAGTACATTAACTCTAATGGGATGCAGGTGATATTCTACTAATCTGGCTCCTTTTATGCAATTTTGACTTCTGCAACCTGTTGAGAAATACGTGTAAAACATCCCATCACCCTTCGAACACTAAAGTCTTTCATGCATGCCTCTGGTAAACCCTCTGGCTGTCCTCCATCCTCAGGGGAAACCCCCTTTTTCCCAAGTGTCTTCAGAAATTCTGCAAGGACCTTTTTTCATCTTCCTGGGAGATTAAGGGCTTCCTCCAGAATATGTGCCTTGGCGTCAGAGCAGCCCGAGCCCCGGCCATGAAACCTACATCTCAGACTGAGAGTTGAGAACCGCTGCGATATGTTAGTCTTCCTCTGAGGTGAAGTCGTGATCCAAACCTCACGGGATTGATTGGATATCAGAAAGTTTCTCTTATGAAATATCTTCAAAATTTTATTAAGATCATTTAGATTCAAAGTTTTCTAAAAATTTTACACATGCGTTTCAGACGTCGATCATTATTGCAGTAAAAGATAATTATGAGTCCGAACTCTCTCTCTGGAGTCCTCGACGCTCCCGTAATGAGATTCTCTGCTTCTCCTGTTTTGATCTGAGTCCAGTGTAGATACACGTGTGTCCGCGATTTAATAATCTCGTCCTATCAGAAACACGATCTCAACTACATCCTCCTCCAGAAGCGTATCGTGGCAATTAGACACGAGGAGCGCTCTGTGTGAAAGTATCCACACATTGATGTATTCATTGACTCCTGGTGAGGACGGTAATTAACGGTTCTTAGCGAGCGGTCCGGGGTAATCTGGGGCCAGTTAAAAGCATTAACACACAGCGCCGGAGTTTAATTGGAATTGTGCCGTTTATATGATTAACAACCGACCAAGGTCTGCCACCTGAAAGCACTCTTAACTCGGAGCAATTCATTAGGATCCAGGGTGCTCTGGACCCTAATGAAAAGAAGGAGTGTTGATACAATAGCCGTGTTAATTTTCCCGCGGATCATATTTTTTCTATGATTCAATTCGCTAATTATCAATCGGTTGCGTTGCTATCTGGCCTTGGGGGGGGGGGGGATGCACTGCTTTATGGTGATACGTGCTTAGTTGCAATTCTCCTGATGAATAAAAGGAAACAGTTTGAGCCATCAAGCACACAAAAGCGAAGCATTTGCGGAGGCACGGGGAAATCGAAAATGTTAATGGTGACCCTGTAGATAAGAGGGGCCTTTTCTCCATCTTATTGTGTAGTGTGTGTGTGTGTGTGTGTGCGTGTGTGTGTGTGCGTTCGAGTCGGGCCTCGTCTTTCAAACCGAACCCCAAACCAAGGTCAGGACGACAATAACCGGAGCGGACCCACAGACGCGATGTGTTCTCCACATTCCGACCCGACTCCGGCGTGACGACATGGCGCGGTCGTCATGGTTACGACTATGGTTACGCACACGTTACATCCAGGCCTTGTGTTGTGTTCAGTGTCGTCAGGGTTTTCAAGTTAATAACAACAAATTCTTACATCATACTTAACTATTTGTTGACTTCATGTCATGTGACATTTCTAAATCTGTGTTAGAGCCCCGCCCGGCCGTCGTGACCTGACGAGGTCAGGTCGGGACATTCATGTGTGTGCGTCACTATCCTATACGTCTATTCTGTACAGCGGTTGTGATGAAACAATGTTTAAATCATAAGTTGTGTTGCATCTAATTATGCTGTATAATTATATTATATTGAGCAAATTAAAATAAGTATGCCCCATACGGTGAATAATTACCTGCAGCTCTGAACGATGTGTAACATCATCCAAGCAGGTCCTTTTATTTTGAATTTTGACACCCGTGAATTCAAGCAAACTCTTGTATTGATATACTGTCGCAATAATGAAAATATTGTACTCGGTGAATCATTAACGGTTGTGGTGGTTGGCCGCCTAAGTAATTAAGACTTAATTAGCTCATCTAGACGGAGCGATGTGTCACCGGGAGGATGAAAGTTGTAAAGCTGCTCATCCCTGCGTGTGTGTGCGGTTGGAGATCATTATCTCAGGCTGTCATGGCGATGATGTATGAGGACGTATCTGATGGCAGGTTTACTTCTACGACACGAGACTTCACGTATAGAATATTCTACATAATATATAACAACATGATAATGAAATCAGAGACTCTTGACACCACAGGGTGATCACAAGTGTACAGTAGTGGTGCAGCCGGCCTGCAGGGTGGGGGGGGGTGAGCTGCTACTTATCTGCCCGTCCACGTCTGCCTACTCGAGAAACGTCCTCCGCGTGTTTCGCCCATTCTGCTGCAATGCAAAGCTCGGCGAGAGGAAATCAACTTCAATCAGTCACGCTTTCCCGCTGCGGCGCGGCGGCGGCGGAGAGGCGACACCTCTCCGTTTTGATGAACAAGGACTCGGCTGTGTGATTTCCGCGGTAAAGAGGCAAGTTCTTCAGCCTCTGGATTGTGCCCAGCTGTCGCCTTTCCATCAAAAGGAGGAGACACACACACACACACACACACGCAGGCAGCTTATCACTTCTCATGAGGAACCGGCGCCAAATTGGATTTTTCATATTATCATAAACGAGCTGCTTTTTTTTTTTTTTTTTTTTTCTCGGTCAGGTAGCAAATAATTTCCACAAGTTGAATTGATACCGGGTGTGTGTGTGTGTGTCCTGTACAAGTATTTGAATTCGGATGTCAGCGTATCAAAGTGTGTGTGTGTGAGGCAGCCGCAGATAATTTTACACCCTGTTCCCTTTAACTGTAGGTGAGGCCTCGGCGGATACGTCCAATTACAGAGACCTTCTCTTATCTGCGTCGGCTCTCGACCCGCGTGTGCTATCAACACTTTAAGGAACTCACACACATTATTTGGCCGGTTTAATGAGCCGAAACAAGGGTCCTTCTATAAATGAGCAAACACAAAGGATGAACGTGTCCTGTTATATCCTACACATACATGATGAACTCCACAAACGAACTTAGAAGCCTTAGAAGATGCAACACAGGATCAATAGTTTCTTCGGTTGGATGAAAGACCGACGGGAAACATCGCCGAGGAGTAAAAGTGTCCGTGTGAGAGGACGCAGGAATAACGGTGACCGAGGATGGAGGGAACAAAGACGTCGCAAACAGGCAGGGCGACATAAATGAAGACAAAGAAGCCGTGAGGGATGTGAGGAAGAGAGGAAGAGGTGGATGAGAAGCAGAGTGAAAGATAAGCAAAGGGACCTGGGAAGTAAAGAGAGAGACACGGCGAGGAGGAGGAGGAGGAGGAGGAGGAGGAGGAGAGATGCTCATAATGGATTGATTCTCACATTTCTTTGAGGGCCTGTTCTCCCTGTCTCCTTCCAGATGAATGGTAATTGCCCCGCCGGCTTTAATCATGTGTTGAATTGGCGAAAAAACAGGAGGAAAGCGCTTCTACGGCGATTGAGAATCGATCGCTCCGGGAGTCAACCTATTGCTACTCGACCCCCCCTCCTCCCCTCCACCCCACATCACACACACACTTTCCTCGGAGCCTCTTTCTTTTCTAAATCACGTGCACGCGTCGACACGTGCGCTCCCGTGTCACCGCGGATGACAGGGACCCTAATTACACTGATGGCTCGGTGGGGAAAGAGCACAAAACGAGGCGCGGCGACGAGGAAAAAGACGGAGATAGATAGCGAGAGAGCGGAGGAGCGGAGGAGTGGAGCGCAGGCTACCATCTCGGCCTCCGAGTGGCAGCCGTGGCAGCAGACTGAGATGAGGGATAATTGTTTCGTCAAGGGTGTGATTGCCATCACTTCCCGTACTTCAACACGAACAAAGCATGTGCACCTTTCAACGTTTGTCTTTTTTTAGCCCGACTCATTGATACAGAGAGAGCCTGGACAGAGATGCTGTAGATGGAACCAAATACAGGAAGTAACCGACGGCACAAAAATAAGATTTGTCAGAAACTACAAGGCTTCAAATGGTTTGTAAATCTGTCGGCTCTGTCGCCTGCGAGGAGTCCAGACGTGGCTAAATCTTCTGGGCAAGTAAAACTTGTCAGGCGTCCACATGTCGTCGGCGGTTCAGCTTTATTGGAAACTCATCGATCGGGTGTCATGCAGCATGAATGTGAAGTTTTCAATCCATCTATTTATGGTCCGTATTTATAACGATGGAGTACTTCCAAGCTCTTTGAATCCATTTCAATCAGTCCTAATTTGTTTGTCTTGACTTGACGCCGTGTACGTTTCCAAACGACGGGAAACGTGATTTTCACCCTGCAGAACCAACTTCAGGGTTGCAGAGCGCGATGAGAAACTGGACACGTATTCAAGCAACATGTGTGCGACTATTACCAGAAAATAACAGCTTCAATTCGATGGTATATATCGTTCTGTGATGAGAACGGCGTCTCTTTCATCCCCCCCATCCTTTCCCCATCTACGTGTCAGTACGGATTAAACGTGCCAGCGTCACGTAATTACCGCTCATCCGGCGAGTTTCCTTAGAATTAGCTGGTAATTCAGCACATTATCAACTGCAAATTAACCTCCTCAGCGAAGGTTGTGATGCAGCATCGGATCACTGCTAACCAACTTCCAGCAGGAGTTTTCTAAACTGCATATAATGAAATTAAAGGGAGATTTCGTCAATAGTAATGAACCAGCTTCGTATTATCACAATTAAGGTGGTATGTACAAGTTAGAAATGTTTAACTTCCCTCAGTTTTGCCTGCAAGGAGACTTCCTGATCATCTCTCGGCAGCTCAAACGCCAAATATCTGTGCCATCAGTGTCTGAACTGTCATCTTTTACCAGTAATGTCCCTGCCTGTCATTGTCCCTGTTAGCATTAATCACCCGTCGCGATTAGGGGCCCTTGCAGGTGGTGGCCCCTTAACAGAGGAGTTGAGTGGTTAGATGGAGGGGCTGAGGGATCCGGTTGTTGCAGAGAGGGAGGGGTTAACAAAGGACCAGGGGCTGGTGGTGGTTGATGTGGCAGGTCAGATCATCCATTTACACCACATTAGCTGCCGTCCGTTGGGCACGTCAGCCGAAGGTACCCCCGCTGTAACCTGCTCTCCA
>CAAKHC010008790.1:10726-35814 GCA_901007825.1 Macroramphosus scolopax | reverse complement strand
TGGGTATGCTGGGGTGACATGGATAGTAGTTTCACACTCTTAAATCTGGGTAGCTCAGAAGAGGTTAACTCAAACGTTTGGTGTAAAAGAAAGAAAGGCGAGCCAGAATTGTAAAGGAGACCTAGTCAGAGTAGAAGAGCGTCTCTAGGGAGATGCTAAGTGCGAGGGAAACAAGGGAAAACTCTCTGTTCAGAGCTCTCGCTTTATATTTAGATAATAGTGTAACTATAGATGTTAGTGCCTACACCTTGTTTCTCTGCCTGAGAATCACAGATGAGGCTACTGTAACGTTAATGTTTTGAATTGGATGAAAAAACAAAGCTCACGTTGCACGATTTTGCCTCTGTAGATTGCATTTCTTGTTGTGTTCATGGTCTTACAGTTTGCTTCATTTGCTGATGTAAATATGTATGTCAAAAGGAATATGATGCTTGTGTAATATCATCCTATTTATCCTCATGATCGATATGACTTTTAAGATGCAGCTTGAAGAACTCACTGATAACTGAACTGAAATGGAACTGACTGACCACCAACTCCCGCTAAAGTCAGATACAAATGCCAGTAACTTTGGCCAGGTTTAAAGGACGAATATGTATGCTGGCTAACACAACTAGCCCTGCAATGTCTTTATGTCCCTACCTTAAGAGGCAACTGTAACAGGATGAACCCGCTGTTCTACTCCAATCACTCTATTAAGCACAGAGTCTTTTACTGGAGTGATTAAGTAGAGATTCAGACAGAGGGAGATGAAAACAGAGAAGGCGAAGAAGAATAGTTTAAAGACAGGGCCCTTACCTTGGGGGAACGTCCAGGTTTCTAACATTGTAAACTAAGTACAGGGTTTCCTTCTAACTCCATATTTGGTAAGTCCAAGTTCTGATCCGACGTCCAAGGCCATCTGTGTTTGTGCATGTTTTTTTTTTGTTTTTTTTGTGTTAATGTTGGTTTGGTTTAAAATTTTAAAGACCCATATCTATGCTTCTGGTTGGTTAGATGGACGGGGTATAAATTGTGCACTGGCTGAAGCTGGCTTTCAGCACGGAGGTGCCAGTGCAAACAGGGAGAGGGGTTTATCTTGGCAGTTTAGACCGCGTAATGAAATGAAACAAATCTGTCTGTCCTGCATGTTGTGCTTGTTTCTTCAGGAACAAGACCCTTCATTTCAAGGAATGCAGGTGCTGCCCTGTGTGTGTGTGTGTGTGTGTGTGTATGTGTACACGTATGCTCATGTGGCAGTAAGGTTGCTCTCAAGCCCCTGCACTGGTGTATAATTACACTTCCTGTGAGGCTAGGGACAGCTGTTTCCTCTCCTCTGTAATCACACATATATACGTACTCCATAAGAACAGTAATCAGCCAAAGTAATTGGTTCGCTCTCAGGTTAAGAAATAAGTAAAGGCATGGCCATGACCATTGAGCAAACATTCAGCAACTATTAAGGAAAGCTGCACTTTTTTAGAATTTATTTTGCATTTTATCTTGCTCACACGCCGACGACTGACATGGCTGGAGGCTTTATGTTGTACAGCCTGTTCATCTGTATGTATGACCTAACATGATGTTTTCTTCAGATTTGGTCAAAGACTAACTGGTTAGAATTAGATGGTCAAAGGTCAATGTGACCCCACGATTGTGTGTTGCTCATTGATCATCACATTGTAAGGATGAAGACAATAATTTTTTCATGTTCTTGCAATGTGCTTCCCTGTCGCCTGAACCTCTTATTTGCAGGGAAATTATAGATAACCGCTATATGTTGTTGTTACTTGTACATTGTACACCACTACTGCACTTTTTGAATTAGATTTGTTTATCAAAAATGTCCATTGAAAAAAAAAGAATTGTATATTGAAAATACTATATTGTGCAATGCAGCAAGTATTTCCCATTAATCCCTGATCAATTTATCATACTAATATTTCAAAGGTGTTGATAGAAGTGAGGTGTTTTGTATCTTGCAACACAAAGCTTAGTTAAACAGAGCATAAACATATGCAATGTCAAAGGGAATCCCAGTAGTTTGATGTGATGTGTCCCAGGTCTGTGGGAGAAGAATGAATGGGATGTGATGAATGCAGAGCCCGAGGCACCAGAAGAGATGGTCAGAGCAGGTAATTAGGGTTGTAAATTCTCCCTGAAGCTTGGAACAGGGCCATTCAGCTGTCTCAGAGATTACAGTCAGCCTCAGTTTAGATACATAAACTAGGGGTGTTCAAAAGAGTCTTGTATACTGTAAATATACACTATATGGACAAAAGTATTGGGCCACTCCTCTTAATCATTGAATTCAGGTGTTTCATTCAGTCCCATTGCCAGAGGTGTATAAAATCAATCACCGAGCCATGCAGTCTGCCTTTACAAACAAAAGAGCTCTCTGACGTGGTTCTGTAATAGGATGCCACCGTTGCAACAAGTCAGATTGTGAAATTTCTTCTCTCCTAGATAATCCACGATCAACTGTAAGTGGTATTATTGCAAAGTGGAAACATTTAGGAACCACAGCAAGTCAGCCAGTGGCAGACCACGTAAAGTTACAGAGCTGGGTCGCATAGTGCGTAAAAGCCGCCAAAGCTCTGCTGACTCAATAACTGCAGAGTTCCAAACCAGCTCTGGTATTAATATCAGCACCAAAACTGTGTGCCGGGAGCTTCATGGCATGGGTTTCCATAGCCGATCAGCTGAATGCAAGCCTTACATCACCAAGCATGATGCCAAGCGTTGGATGGAGTGGTGTAAAGCACTCCGGCACTGGTCTCTGGAGCAGTGGAGACGTGTTCTGCGGAGTAATGAATCACTGGGTTTGGCGAATGCCAGGAAAACGTTACCTGCCTGACTGCATTATGTCAACTGTAAAGTCTGGTAGAGGAGGGACAATGGTATGTTGTTTTTTTTCTGAGTTTGGCCTAGGCCCCTTAGTTCCAGAGAGTGGAAGCTGTTACAGCTGCATTTCAATGCTGAAATTACTATTCAAATGTGCATTTTCAAACTGTATGGCTCTGATTAGCTGCTACTGATAGGAGTAGATGTTACAATTAGTCTATGAAAAGATTAGAAAGCCTTTATTCGTCCCACGACGGGGAAATTTACCAAAAAAAAGACGTAATTTACCATTGACTCCACCCGGGGCAGTCAGGGACAGCCAAAGGGCTGAATGTGGCTGCAGGGCTTTACAATGACCAGGTCTAGTCTAGAGCCTAAACGAAAAAAGAAAAAAAACACAGCTAAAGCAAGAAAGAATTACATCTTTGCCTCCATTGTCCTCCTCAAGTTAACATATTATTTTGTGCCGAAGCCTAAATATTAGCGAGAAAGCTAACATCAGGGGTATTTCCAAATGTTTATCGGTAATGTTGGAATGCCCTCTAGTGGACAGAGCATGCATAAGCCTGCATAGGTACCCTACATGTTAAATCAATAATAATTTCATAATTAAAAATGTAAATATAGTTGGAATATTGAAAAAGATAATGAATCAAATGTAAATGTGGTTGAGGAGGAAGACTCACAGCATAAATGTCTCCTCTCTGTAAAACCTAAGCAACCAAAATCTCTTATGTCCTCTTTTTCACACTATGTTGAAACTCTGTTCTCCCTTCACTTTGTTGTGCATACAAGTTGTGTATGTGTGGGGGGTCTTGTTGAAGGAAGTGGGTGTCTCCTGTTGTCTTGTGTCCTGGGTCACGTGACAAGCATGGATGGGAGGGGCAGGCAGGGAGCTTCCAGCAGAGCCACAGCAGAGTTTGGCCTCTCACTAGAGTTCTGCACTTCAGCAGGGGACAACTCTTACACACATATACACATTTTACACGCGGTGAGTGTTTCTCGTAGTAGCAGAGTATGTGTGTGTGCGTGGGTCGGTATGTGTGTATTTGTTGATAAGAATAAGAGTAAATGTTTTTCTCCGTTGTGTTTTTTGGATGATTCTCTTTTGCTGGAGGAAAAAAAAGTTATCCTGTGCTTTCACATATTTTGATTGATATCCCTGCATGTCTGTCTACTTTACTGAGGAGCAAAGCTTTTCATGTGTCTTAATATTACTGCTGTTTTAGCGGTCCAGTATCAGGCTAAATATGCCTGGTGGTTGTGTTATACTGTTGTCTGCAATGTAAGATGGCCTTTTGTTGAGGTGAGAAGCTTTTCAGTTAATGCACTCATGTTTGGTAAGTTTTCCATGAATGTGTATGTGCATGCCCGTCGTTACTATTTTTAAAGATTTGCAGACGTTCTGCGCACAGTGTTCGTGTTCTGTTGTTTCTGACAGTGATCCATTACCAGATCACATATCTGTGTGTGTGTGTGTGTTTGTGTTGAAAGGTTATCTCTCCACGTGTGGTTAGTAGGCTTCACAGAGTGCAGGCAAATCTTTTTGTTTAGCTCTGTTTTGTTTGGTGCTGGCAAGGTGGAAATTAGTCCTAGTTTATTTCCAGGAGGAAATGCAAGAACAAGACGTTGTTCTTCTGTTTTCTTCACCCAGTACCACTTTGTCTTCTTACTGCTTTTCTGTTTAGCCCGTCTCTCTGTTTTCATGGTGAGATAGTGGTTATGTGAGCTGTTGACCATCTGGCACTGTGGCATCAGCTTGAACAAAACGTTGTATCAGTCAGGCTTTGTTGTCTAGATTTGACCTGGGTAGTACAACGACAAAGCTCTATGACAATATCAACTGATGGAAAACAGCAATCGCCCTTCACCTTTTTAGAGAGTCACCCGCCTCTGGTTTGCCTCACAAGCACGCGCACACACATTCTTACACACAAAGCTGTTGAAAGGAGCCTGTTGTGGCCCCTGTGCATTGCCAGGCGAGAACAGACAGTGGCCTTTCACCAGTGTTTGATGGGATGCTGAAAAGGTCATCATTACCTTCGTATCTAGTGTGCCCTTGTGTGTCTGTGTACAATGTGATCCAGCCAACGAGTCAATGCAGTAAAATTGTGTATTTTTACATTGAACTTGGCATCGTACCTTTTTTGAAATGCAAAACATTTCATGAATGTAACTGGAGTGCTCTACTCTAACATTGATAAGGATTCATCCGGGAAGCCTGACATGCTGTACATTCTCAAAATAGGTGGTTTTGTGTGTGGATGTGAATGTGTATTGAGTTGATTGTGAGTATTGTGTGTTTTCAATGGATTCAACTGTAAACCTGAACATACTATAATGTATTTTATTATGTGATAGTGTGGAGCTCTACTTAAACTAAAATGTAATTCTATAAGTCATGTAATGCACTGTTATTGATAGATGCAGTAGGAACATAAAATGAGAAGGTCAACTGCTAATGCATGAAATTAGGTAATTTACATAAATTATCTTTAAATTAGTTGTACATGCTTATAAGCTGTTTGTTGCTCCATATTTCCCTGTAAGGCTTCATATTACACACTCACAGATTAAGTGAGTCAACGTGTCTAAGGACACATACTTGTCATGTATCTGTACAATAATTGACGTCGCATCGTAAGAAACAAGGGCATGCCAGCTTCCTTAAGATCAGCTGGAAGGTGAAGCTTCCAATTTAGCAGTTGATTTTATGTTTCAACCCTCACCTGTGGCCGCAGGCTTTGGTTAATGACTGAGCGCATGAAATTGTGGAGCACGAATGATTGAAATGAGTTTCCTCTGTCGGGTTGCTGGGCTGCTGCTCCCTCATGCTGGTTGAAAAGCTTAGACATTGGGAGAGAGCTCGGATTAGAGCTGAGCTCCATTGTGCTACAGTGTCTCTTGAGGTACAAGGTTGTATTATGGATTCCTGTTTTGGATTCCTATGCATTAATCCTTTTTTAAATTGTCCTACAACTTAAAACAACACGCCTTCCATGTATCCCAGTGACAGCTCCCCTAAGTATTATGGGATGTGGCAATATTTCCAGAGGTATAGTGACTGTTCATTGCATGTACACTCATTTTCATCCATGTGAATGGATTAATTTGATATTATAAGTTTGACTTTAGTCCTCCCGACTGGAGTCCCTTGAGGTCAGCTATGTATGAGGACAGAGGTTAGATCCGTGAGACCCGGGGCCTCGTGGACCCACGCTTGCTGTCAGCTGGACAATTCACTGATACACTTTGACCTGTGCACTAAGATAAAGAGCTACGCTTGCTTGCCACTACAGTCTGTCCAATGACGTTAGCAAATAATGGTTAGCTAACAAATCATTCTGTCTCTTTGCTAGGAGCCTCAGATAATTGACGACTTCCTGATGCTATTGTGTAAACAAAACATGGGGTTAATGTTTACCATTTGCTTTATTCCAGAATATTATTTTGTAAGGTTAAATTTTAGTTGCATCGACACTTGAATTTAATTTCGCAGTGGAATTGCTTCCCCAAGTGTAGTAAAAGTTACATAAAATGCTTTGTGAATTAATTTGCATTTATAATTTCGTTTTTTATTATCTATTGATAAAACATTTCTAAATGTATATTGTTGCAGTTGAAGTTCATTCTTATGAGCTCTCTTGTGCACCATCACAGTCTAGAGATGTGCATGTGTGAAGAACATTCTTCTGGCAGTCTAGACAAACCTCTACTGTCATTATAGCAATTTACAAACATTTCTCAACAGGCTGCTAAGATGCACCAACCGTTGATGCCTCTTGCACCGACGGGGACACAACTTTGGTCTTGTAGGGTAAAAGATTGAGTAGCATTTCTTTGTTGCTGTGGGGACATGACAGGGAGCCTTTTACAAGCATGCATACAAATGATGAACTGTGTGTTAATGACAAACATCACACAGGTAATATGCGGAAGACAGCATGGACAGATCTGACAAACTATAATACACAATACACACGCAGTGTGGAGTGTCAGGTAAAAAGATGAACCAGTGAAGACCCTGCAGGGGTCAAAGGGTAAATATCTCCAGAGAGACGAATGATGACGACTCTGGGAACTGGGCCATGCTGCACAAACACTCTGACTTAAATAACAAAGCAGACCATGTTTGCACTGCCACCACTCCAATTTCCCCTTTTTCATTGACAGATACACTGTAAGGTGGGAAAATGTTTGTTTACATGTGTACACGTGTTTATGCCCCTGTCCTGAAACCCATGTGGTTTCCTTGGAACTCCGGTTCAACAGCAGTAAAGATTATAACAGCAAAGTTACTATACACACTATTATCGCTGGAAACAAAACATTGTAATGAAATAGAAAATAAGACAGATCAGTCAGAATCAGGTTGAGAGAGGAGGGCCTGCTATCTCACCCAGTAGCTATGGTTACAAGAATTTGGCACAGTTTCAGATTTGTGGCAAACTAGCTAAACTGTTTAGCTACATACAGATAGCTTTCGTTTTTAGCTGGGTCATAATGTGGATGTGCAAAGCAGTGTAAAACTTTGCTTTACTTCATGTTTATACTTGTTGGTAGTTTGATAAATTGCTCTTCTTTGCTGTTTACTATCTAAGCTTGTATTGCACTGACAGTAAGGAGCGTCAGGTTATTTCATCTGGTGCACTTCATCCTCTGCTGTTGAGTGTGTGTGTGATCGGAATATGAAATACACAGGGAAACTCAACAGTGTGGCATAGAATCGCCAACGCCAGCGGTTACTCAAAGCTGAACAGTTTTTTAAAAATTGCGTCCACATCTTGGATTATATATTAGTATCAAATTCAATTATAAAGTCTGTTTTTGTGCATCGCGGCTCTCTTAGCCCCTACTTCCGCACTATTTACCAGAAGAAAAGGAGGCTCGGGAATCATTGCAAAGACCTTTTCTGAACCCTTTTTTATCACATCAATAAGATGTGCAGCAGCCCACACACTTCCCAAGATGCATCCGAGTCAGCTTCAATTGAAATGTAGCCAAGTTAAGAAGAGACGAAACCTTCTTTGTCCTGTCTGGGAATGTGAATAAAGGACAAGAGGAGCAGATGTTTTTAAAGAGGGCCCATAAAAAGAATTTTAGAACAGAGCAAAGATCCAAACGACCCTTTTAGTGGTTTCGTCCACTAATGCTCGTTTGACATGGAGCTCCAGAAGAGAAGACGACTGATTTGACATTAAAGTGCATGCTTGAGGACCTGTGTTCTGTCAGCTTTTATCTGTTAATACATTCAGACACTTACAAAGTTCAATTTTTTTTCTCCTCCTGTATTCCTCTCGAGATTTAGCTTGTGCTGGGTGGTTAAAAAAAAACACTGGCTTGTCATAAGGGGACATACCTCAGCTCAACTTATTTCTAACCTACACTAGGAACATGACCTCTGACTCACTCGCCACGCTGTCAAGATCAACACCCAGCTGGAGCATTGCTCAGTGGTTTTGACCACATCGTCACTAAACATAGAAGACACAGACGGTCTACTTCACAGATCTTTGTATTTTCAATGCTTTTATTAAGACATACAATGTCAAAAGAGACATGTTGAGCTGGTTTCAATTGTATTTTCATCCTATTTATGGAGCCTGATTGTAGTTGGTGACATTTGTCAGATGCAAAAGGGGAATAAATCAGAAAATCCCCTCCCAACAGTGTTCCTTCACTTCCTTCATTCATTCCTTTGATATTTTTCCTGACTGTCTTTTGTACCTTCACCACTGATAGGCTCCCTTCCTTGTTGCTTCTCATTTTATCCTATGTTTATCCCAACACTCCTGCAGACTACCACCTTCTTCCTGAATACATTTTCTCTTGCAATCCTTTCTCCTCCCTACTCTTATTTCTCTTTATATTCTGTTTTCGAAAAATGCTTTTGTGGTATAGAAGATTCTTGGCTATATTTACAGAAAGCAAAGCAACCCGATACTCCAAGAAGGGAGAAAAAATATTCTGTGCCTGAAATTGAAAACAGGATCACAGCAAGTACAATGAGTCATTCCCTGCATTCCAATTTCTAAAATTAATTTGCTTTCTTACAGACTCAAAGGAAACACATTATCCATGCCATCCCCTGACTGCGCCTGTTCCTAGGGAAAACCTTTTTAGGTTGAGGGTGGTTAACTCTTAAATCAATGATGTGAGGTGAACACAGTTGATATGTAAGACACTGTGAGCCAATTTAATCTAAATTTATAACAATTAGTGTAGGTTTTTCTCACTTCACATGTAAAGGGGATAGGTTCTGTCCTCCTGTCAGTAGAGCTCATCACATTGTTACCACAAACACTGCAGACCTCTTAGTGTAATATTTGACTGATTGGTAATAACACATAATTATTTTTGAACAACTTCAGCCAGAGCATTCGACCTGCTGAGTCAGCACTCATTAAAAACAGCCCAAATTTCCTACCATGTTTCCACCAAACCAAATAATTCATATGAGAACATCCACCAAACATAGTGAAACATCCGATTTTCCTACAGCATGCGGTCTGTTCTCATCTCTTTTTGACCTGGCATGAACCTCCGTTTTTTTATTCAGGCATGTGTTTTGTCTGGCCTGTTGGGGTAATGCCACCCAGATGGCAAGCCACCAGGACCGGCCGCTCTTCATGTGTAGGTCAAATGTCTTACATTTATAAGGCCAACTGGTTGTCTCCTGACACCTTTGTTTACTGGCTAAGGAGCATTGTAGGTCTGCAGCACCTTGGCAGGACATCACAGAAGATATGAAGTTAAGGAATACCACTGTCTGATAAATGGCCAATACATCCGGATGTTATGGCTCCAGCCTTCACCACTATTTTATTTGCTTTCAAAACGACTTTGGCCCAGGATGCTTTACTTATAGCTTGACATTCTTACATCAACATCACCACATAGTTTAAACAAAAATGACAAACAGTTTACTACCTGTAAGGAAACCGATGGACTTTCATTGTCCGGTTCAGCAGGGTTTCCCACGGTAGTGATCCATGAAACTCCCTGTTTCTTTGTCTGGAGCACGTTTACCAATTAGCTCGGTGCTTGACACTTCTTTGACATGAGCAGTTGGATGGTGCCATCATTACAGACCGTTAACTTAGCTTTGAAGAGCCTTGCTTCCTCTTGTCTGTGTGGGAAACTACCTATGCAGATGAAGGACAAATGCCTGCTCGTCTCTCTCTCTCTTGTTCTCTCTCTCCCTGGCTTAGGTATTTTACAAAGAGGCATTTAAACTTGATCTAACCGAAAAACCCTGGAATGCACTTAGTCGTAATGCATTTCAACCTAGATTAGTGGAATCCACATGAAACTCCTTGTCCTTAATTTTCTCTCCTTTTAAGAATAAATATAAGCTTTGAATCTGGAAATGTGGATTGTCCTGGAGCTGTACAAAGAGACGTCTCTGACTTTTTGACCAATCGTCATGTTCATATCATCAACTGTCTTCAGAGAGAAGAAGGAACGAGGGTTGTGTTGGTGTTTAGCTGCTGTCGGATGATATTTGAGAGCACTGAGGCTGATACTGTTAGTGTCTTTTAACCCCATTTGTTTTGTTTTGAGTACCTTTTGATGTTTTACTGGTATCTTGCCTGAGGGGAACTCTGTTGTTGCAGCCTTGCCTGTCAAGGTGTGCTTGCCCCTGGCCAACATCTCTGTTTACAGGACATAGCAGTCACAAGTCCATCTCACACCCACTGCTCAGTGCAGGCATATTGCACCGTTCTTACACCTCGCTATCTAAATAAATATGCGGAGTGGGGTTACAGAACCAAGTGTCACATTGTCTGTGTGCCGACCTCAATCAGAGCCTCTCTCCTCAACACCCTTTGTGAGGGCGCTTACGCCAACGTCTGAGCAGAGCAGCAAGAAGAGATTGAGGAGTCTGAGGAGAAGCTTTATGTTGATGTTAAATTAGTCAAGCATCTAATACTTTTAAAAAAACATACTGTCTTCCCTTTATAGCAATATGTTCACCAGATTTCCCTTATTGAAGTTTAAATTTGGTCCATGTATTCAAAAGAGGAGTGCAAGGTGACGTGGCGCTACTCATAATTTGTAAGGGAGTTTCAAAGTTTGAAACAAATGTAAAGTGTAAGACACCAGATTAGCGTTAGAATGAATGGAAAAGAAATTGTGAAGCGATGAGGGCAGGGAAAACCTTCGACATGGGAGATGGAACAGATTCAGCGAGCGGAGGGAGGAAGGGTGAAGTTGAGAGAAAAAGACAAGAGCAGAGGTAGGGGAATGTTGGAGGTGCAGAGACGAGGTGGAGGGCAGTAAGTCACAGTAAGTTGCTGACTGACTGCTGGAACAGGATGGGGAAGTGGTGTAGGAGGCCAGGAGAGCTGCTTCCATAGGTGGGTCTCTGTGACACATGTACGCACACAATGGAGCTCATTATAAAAGTGAGACTTACTGTTGATATTTGAATTAGTGTTGAGTTTCCTCACCAGTGTTATTCTTCACTGAATATCTTCATTCATCAATGCAGTGCCAGATTTCGGTGTGTGGACCTTCTCCGTGGTGCAGTTCCCTCTTCGTTTTAATGAGCTCCTGAATTGAGTCTATGAAAGGTACTGGTTCGCTGGCCTGCCCTAAGGAGACAGTCCAGAGACAGTTGTGGGGTGATGTTAGTGCCTCTATTGTGCTGGAATCCAAATGCTGATAAATTCCTGGCTGTCAGTTTGGGGTTCTCATGTTTCCATGTACGTTTACACGTGTGTGTGCCTACAGGTCAGCGATGTGATCAAAAGAAGGAAAGGCTGAGTGTGTGTGTGTGTGTCTGAATGTGAGGTCAGTGTGTTTTAAAAGCACAAACGCCAGGATGTAATGTGTGTGTGTGTTGCCAGGCTAGCTGCTATGGATCAGGTTACAGTCTTTTCCACATTCACATTATCAGCACAGTAACACTGAACTGTGGCGAGGAGGGAAAAGGAGGCCTTGTGAGGGGAGGCAGCTCCATGATCTACAATATACAGGCACATAAAGACTGTTCTTCACCCTCACCGACTCAACACATTGTTAGGCAGAGTTACAGCACTTCTGTGAACAAACCTTAGTGAACATATTTAAAGTTGAATATTTATTTCCTGATTAGACACAGACCCTCTGACATTCCACGGAAGGAGATTAAGATAATCATTATCAAAACCAACTGCAGGGATGAACTTCTGCCAAGTGCAAAGTCTTTTCATACTACAGAGAATATTTTCAGTTTCCTTTGCTGGCATGAGATCAGCCCTCATCTCTGGTGGATCATATTATCATGTTTATTTAAAAGGCTTTGTGTTGTGTTCGGGTGTCAACGGGCTAAAACAAGAGGTTCATCAGCAGTCAGTACCAGTCTTTTGTCTTACAATCCGACAGTACCAGTCAGATTGTCTTCATCAGCTTGTTCCACCAAACGTTGCAGGAAGTGACAGCTGAGAAGAGAGGATCCACATAGCTTGTATGTTTTCCAGGATTAGCTTGTGTTGAGTTGGAAATCTTCTCAAAGGGGCTTGTGCAAGGTGTTGCTACATTCTACTGCAGCATCTTTTTGGTGAAATTTCCAGTCAGCTCGCTCTTCTGGCTCTTGCAAGTTTTCTGCTCAATGTTCCATGGTTGTTCCTTTTATACTGAAGGATCTCCAAGTCTGTAAATCTCTCACACTACACGATGGTTTCGGATCGATAATCTGTTAGAACCAGCCTTCAAACGAGAACGCCCCCGGATATTGCGAGGGGTGAAATGCACCCAAAATTGGTCTTATTGTCCTCAAGTACACAACAGGCTTTACCTCTCGCAGCTCTCCAACCTCATTCTCTTCATAGCCTTAATCCCTCCAAATCACTCCTCAACTCATGACTCAATAATACTTAATTCTTCTCTCTGTTTGCCAGGGTCAGAGGTGATTCCCAGCTACACCAGCAGTGCCATGACTGAGACGGTGGTGCCCGATGCCATGGTGTCCCCAGCAGTGGGTGGCTACGGGGAGAGGCCCGGTGGCCCAGCTGTGGACTTCAGTTATGTGGGCATTGATGCCATTCTGGAGCAGATGAGGAGGAAGGCCATGAAGCAGGGTTTTGAGCTCAACATTATGGTTGTAGGTAAGTCGGGCGTGTTTATATTCTTACTGAATGTTCCGTCGTGTTATCCAGACTTACCTCTTTGTTTTTTGATTTTCCTCCTCACACACCAAAATACACGCACAGAATGGGGGAGGTATTAAAAGTATCCCCAAAACTTGATCAGTATGTAATGCAATTTGCTCTGAAATATTTAACACTCTATCAACATTAGCTGAATTATAGGGTTGCAGGTATGATGACAGTCTGAGAATGTGGAATTTAAATCATGAAGATACATTATTTATCTCCGTCTCTCAGCCTTGTTATCAAGTGTAGACTCTAAAGTCTTTTAACATGAAGTAGAAACCCAGGAACACCACACTTAACGTGAGTTTGTCTTAAAACCTCCTTTTGTAACCTCCTGTTCTCAAGTTTGATGCTCTTTTCTCTCTAATCAAGTTATGACAGAAAACTATGCCCTTGCACTTATTTTAATAAGCAGCCACAGACAGTAGGAATTAAAACCGTTCTCCCACTGTGTCCTCATCACTGTGATCAGACCTCTTTTTAAATCCGAAGCTAATCACACACTCACACCCATCCACAGTAGACAGGCCACCATAAAACCTACACCACCCCCCTGCTGAACGTCTGGATGATGCTGCAGTGGTTGGTCTGTGTTTCAGCCTCAAATAGAAAAAGGCTGCTGAAGAAGCAGCCTTGAGGTGAGATTGAGTTGACGTAAACAAGATTAGAAACACTCAGGCTCAATGTGGTTTTTGTATGATGGGAGAAGTAGATTCCAACTCTTAAAATAAGGAGCATTACAAGAGGGAGTGATACTTTCTTTAAAAGTGTTTGATTGTGTCTAAGGGAGTGCCTCAGAGATTCTATCCTTTTTAAGTGGGTGTTGAGGAGGAAAGAAGGCAAAATCTGGGAAATGAATGATTGCTGAAAAGAAATGTTTATCAGTCAGTGTAATAGCTTCACTTTGTGATCTTTTAATTGACTGATTTCATAAAGACTCAATTTCTGTTTGTGTATTTTCTCTAGTCTTCATGAATTTGTCATTAAATCTATGTTGCCACAGTTATTTAAAACACTCCGCTACGGTGTGCCACATAAGCGGTAGATGTGACAGTTGTTGCTGGGAGAATACAGCTGTTCCAAGGCTGCTTTAGTATTTGGCTTCAATGTTGCCAAAGCAATAAACCGAATTTTGGCATGTAGTGGTGCCAACTTCTTTAACTTCCCACTGTGTGTAACAGTATAGATTTAATCCACTATAATGTTTCGGTCTCTGTCCCATATCTGCTGTGTAGATCCATGTCGTAATGTGACATGTTTTGCTGGCTGCCGGCCTGTGAGACTGTTTGATTGCACGTGTCCGTAAATCAGTGACGTTTTTGGATGTTGACTTGCCCTGAAATTGAACTCCGAACGTTTCGCTGGCAAATTGACCCCTCAGAACTCTTCCTCATGCTATTGCGATGACGAGATCCACAGATGGTCCCGTCCTTATCGAGAGAGTTGCCGGTGACCCACAATGAGGGATTCTCACTGGTTCAGCAGCTTTCAACAAAAAGGAACCGATGTCAGTTCATCGCATACAGATGGGGAGCAGGAAATCAGCCAACTGCAACATGAACTTTCAAGACTCATTTTTCTATGATGGCCTTGGAAAGAAGAGAATTAAAAACACGGCAACCATTCATGCAGTCATGTAGTTATAAAATATAGTATTGAACTGCATTACAATGTTTAGGACTTTCTTACTGCTGGCATTGTTTATACAGACAGACCTCTGCATGTTGTCACTGGTTCAGCCCAACAACTGGCAAGTTTAATCCTAAGGTGTGTGTTTATGTCTCTGTCTTCCTCTTTGACGGTGTTTTTGCTCACAGGACAGAGTGGCCTCGGGAAGTCTACTCTGATGAACACGCTGTTTAAGTCTAAAGTCAGCCGTAAATCAGTGATGGCTATGGCCCAGGAGAAGATCCCCAAGACAATTGAAATCAAGTCCATCAGTCATGGTAAGACCCTTTGACCCCCTCCCCCTCTTCTGTCTCTTCTGTCAGCCAGAATCCATCCATTCGATTCTCTGTCACATAGTTTTTCTACTCTTTCCTTCTCTTTGATCTCTGATAAAGCCTTACATCGAAATATATCTAATCCATCTCTCGCTTCTCTTCTTTAATTCCACTACTTTGATTGATTCATCCCTGATGAATGATCCTCACAATGATTTTTACCTCACCGAACAGGCCAATTTTAAGTTTTCAAACTTTCCAAGTACATTTGTAGCGAGAAATAGGAACTGCTTTTGCTGAATCAGGTTACATAGTATTTTTTTTTTCTAACCTACAACATCGGGTTCAAATAGATGTTGCACAGGATGTTTTGGCGTTATTGTATACAGTGTACTGGCATTAACTGTTTGTTTTCTTTTTACTTAGACATCGAGGAGAAGGGAGTGAGAATGAAGCTGACTGTTATTGACACACCTGGGTTTGGAGACCAGATCAACAATGAGAACTGGTACACAACACACACACACACACAATTTGAATAACTTACTCATTAACTCGTATTTTAATTGTCAGTCTAACGTGATGTTTCTCCCTCTCTTTTCTTACCTCTGTGTTGCTTTCTTCTCTTTCATCTGTCCACCTCTTACCACCCTCATTGATCCTCATCACTCCCTCAATCCATACCTGTTGAATAGCTGGCAGCCCATCATGAAGTTTATTAATGACCAGTATGAGGCGTATCTCCAGGAGGAGATAAACATTAACAGGAAGAAAAGGATCCCAGACTCCAGAGTCCACTGCTGCATATACTTCATCCCCCCTACAGGACACTGGTAAGGAAACATACCAGCACAAAGAAACATGCTCACAGAGACTAATCAACTTGTGTGTCACTGAGATGCATTTAGGCTGAATTGTACCAAAAACAGCTTAAAGAAAATTGTGAAGTATGCCTTTATTTGTTCTCAGCCTTTCAAATGTAAAGCAGTGTGAAACATCTTCCAACGTCTTACCCCTCATACTGAACACACGCGGCCCCACACTTTTCCTTAGAGCACTTTGGAACAAAACCCAGAAAACTAGTCCACAACACACAGATATACAAACACACACACACGCACACACACACACACACACTCACTCACTCACACTCATTCTCTTGAGAAATGGTCTGCACTCATCAAGCCCTGGAGCAGCACAATCTTAGAGACACATCTGGCTCTGATCGAACTGCACAAACTTCCCTCCCTCGCCGCTCTCTGTTGGTTCAGCCCCTCACTGTTTGGAGCTCAGGGGCTTGGGGTGCATTAACAAGAAATTGGGGGAGGATGTGCGTGTGTGCAGTGTCTATCAAGTGATAGATTCGCCACGTTTTATCTTTTGCATTTTTTGTAACTGTTGTGCATCTGCAAGTCTCTGGAAATGTTTAAAGAAGCTTGTGTACTGTTGATCTAATTCAAGTACATATGAAAAGACAGAGCTGGTTACAGAGCACCAACAGAGAGCTGCACCTCTTTTAATTTGTGTGTCATGGCCTGTCTACTCAGACTGGGTGCTGGTGTGAGCTGCCCCCTAACTCTGCCCCATCCAGCAATGTTTCATGTTGATCCAACACAGCAGATGTCACATTGCCAGGCCTGCAGCTGCTTAGGGTTTTCCTTAAAAAGCCTAATGGAAAGAGGCAGGAAGGACGAGAGAGACAGCGGGTCTATGTGTGTGTCTTGGTGCATGCAATCAATTTTGCACTTTTGTCTTTCTGAGTGTGCTCTTGCATGACTCACAAGACTCTATATACAACAGCCAGTCTTTGTTGAAGGGTTATTAACCATGCTGCTGCCATAACCACATGCAGGCACTTTCTACAAACTGCATGAATGGTCTGCTCTCCTCAAACAGAGTATTAAGTCTCATTAACTTTATAAAGATGTTCTCTCTCTCACACACATACACACACACACACGATATATATAAGAAAATTAGGTCATGGATGTCATGTGAACAGTTACATGTCAGTCAGTCCTGTTGTTCCTCTATCTGGTAAAATTGTCAGACATCTGCCCTCTGGTGGAACGGTTTTGTACTGCACAAGATTTGAGTCAATGACTTTGTAAATCTAATGTCTGCTCCATTTCTCTGTCTATCCCACGTTGTCCCTCAGTCTTAGGCCTCTTGATGTAGAGTTCATGAGACGTCTCAGTAAAGTGGTCAACATAGTCCCAGTCATTGCCAAGGCAGACACACTTACCCTAGAGGAGAGGGACTTCTTCAAAAAGAAGGTAACATCTTTGTCTTGCATTTGCTCTTGGATGATCTATTGAGTTGTTTAACATATTCACATATTCTTGTATCTCATTTTCATGCTGTTCTTTTCCTTTAAATCAACATTTTATGATCTAAAAACATCCCCTGTTTCTCTCCCTCTCTACACTTGCATGTTGTCATGCTTGTGGTGCAGTAAGCACAGACGGCTTAATTTCCTGTGGTTTTTCTTTCGTGAGCAAATTATTGTCTTACTGTAAATGGTGCTGTCATGATAATCGGCAAACTTTCCTGAAATAGCACTGTGGCCACAATATAGAAAAAAACAAAACCATCATCACTGATTTATTCAATCCTGACAAACCAAACAATGAACTGTAAAGTAAAACATCCTGCAAATGTCACCAGAAACACCACATTTTGCTTTAACAGTTTCTGAGAACATCTAAAAATCCTGTAAACTGGCGGTGGCTTTGTGTCCTCATACCTAAACTGCTAAAATTATTCAGTGAGCCATCTTGATTCAGGGAGTTTCCTCTTTGTCAGTTGCATAAAATGCATCTCTGAATGTTATAAGTCAAAACTTATAAATTATTAATCAGCTTCACTTCAGTAGATTCAGCAGCTTATGTCAGTATAGCATGAGACAATAGGGGAGGGGGAGCAGGTGCATCTCTAGACCTGTTTTGTCTCTGTTTGAAAGGTTAAAATCATCATCGAGAGGCAGCGCTGCTCGAGTGGCAGTCTGTTGCAGCAGCTCCTGCTCACCGCTGAGCTTTTTCTTATTAAACTACAATACTGTATGTTCTGTGTAATCTGCAACATCTCTACTTGCAATAGCTAATTTATGTATTACATATAATATCACTGCTCTTACCTCACTGCTACATTACACCGAGAGCATCTGCCTTTGTCTCTCACTCCTATTCACCTTACATTCTTCTCTACCTCTACACCGCTAAAAGAGTTGCAGCTTTTCATTCCTATGGTTTTATTGGCATCATCTTCATCTGAGAATTTCCCCTCCTTTCATTAACACAGAGGAGCGTAAACCTCCCTGTACTGTCTACATGTGCTTGGTAGAAGTGGTGTGTGTGCGCAGGTTTATGCATAAGCATCCACCTGGGTAGTGTTTTGGTCGATTAACAACAAAGCCCAAACCTTTGGAGAGGATTACGAGGTAGATTAGTTGTAATACCTCTTTAATCAGTACATTGTGCAGATTTAAGACCATTTGTTTGAAGTTTCTCGTGACTACTTTAAGCGTGTCTGCACAATCACTCCAGCAATTAAGAGCCCTGTTTTGTATCGTTTCAAAACTGAATCGGGCTAAAATTATGTTGTGTGTCTCTTTGTGTATGTTTGGACATTCGCCCACCAGATCAGGGAAGAGCTGCGAGCCAATGGGATCGATGTTTACCCTCAGAAAGAATTTGATGAGGATGCTGAGGACAGAATGATCAACGAGAAGATCAGGGTGAGGGGATCATGTTGAAGCATTAACAGATATGTAGCCTCTCAGTAGCTGTGTGACATGTTTGCAAGGAGTCATCCTCATGTATGCTTGGGCGTGTTTTTAAACACCTAACTTGATTCCTGACTCCATTATGTGTCAACCTTCAACCTGTGTGCAGGAGATGATCCCATTTGCCGTGGTGGGCAGCGATCAGGAGTACCAGGTGAATGGCAGGAGGCTGCTGGGGAGGAAGACCAAGTGGGGGACGATTGAAGGTACAACTCCTCCTCTTTTACTTGTTTCCAATTTGTATTCTTTTATTTGAATTGCTGTTGTTTTTTGAGAACCTTTCTTCATGGCATTTGGCAGCATAACTAACCTGGTAGTGTTTTCTTTTTTGAAGAAAAGACAAAGGGGAGTTGTGTGTCACTGAGTCAGTCAGTCAATAAAACAATGCTCCATTCAGATCTCAGACTGGTGCTGTGAGCCATACAGCTGGCTCAGGCCTCCAGTAGACACAGAGTGTCTGAACAAGCCTGACTCGCTCACTCGGTTCCTCCAGTCCAAACAAACATTTTATGTTCACAAAGGATACACTGAGGATGCTCCCGTTGGCAGTAGATTATTTTAGGGAGGTGAAATATGTTTTTTTTCCCTGCAGAAAGTAATACAACATAAAAACAACAAAACTAATATTTGTCAGTATACAGTTTGTTTTTAGAGAAACCCTTTGGCCAACAGTCTCCAGTGCATTGTCAGCAGTAGTATCTTACTGTTACCTCCTTCTTACAGTGGGATTTGTCCTTTAAATATTGATTATGTTATCCACTCCAGACAGAAGGTAGTACCCTTCTACCAAGTGTCTGATAAAGGAAGTTTAATTTCCTGCCGAGTGTGCGGTGCAGACATGTGCAGCAGGATCAAGAGGCTAGACGCATGTGTTGCTAGTTAGTCTTATCTATTTAGAAGGACCCAAAATAGATTAAGTTATAAGATGTGCAGTAGGCGAGAGCATGTGAATGATAAGATGAAACCTCTCTGTCTGTGGGGACATCGTGTAAAGATCACAGACTCCACCTAGTGGACACTTCAGGAAAATTAACCCAGTCACAGCTTGCAACTGTTACACTGTCTGCATGTTTTGTCCTTTCAACTTTCCATTTACTGTTTTATCTCACTTTGGATTATTTCTGATAAGTCTTAACCTCTCTCTCCATTAGTTGAGAACATAGCCCACTGTGAGTTTGCCTATTTACGGGATCTCCTCATTAGGTGAGTGAATTTTGTCTCTATGTGTCTGTGTGTTTATATGTGATTGTATATTGTGAATGTTTTTCCATTTCTTCCAATCCAATCTTATGTGTGTGTATTGTGGATAAACTGTACACGGCAATAAACTCTGATCGTAATTTGTGTACCTTTTCAGAACCCATATGCAGAACATTAAGGACATCACCAGCAGCATCCACTATGAAATGTATCGTGTGCGGCGCCTCAACGAGAACAACACAGTGGTAGCTCATGCCAATGGTATCCCAGAACATCATCTTACAGCCCATGAGATATAGACACCATCATCCCCTCGAAAGCAAATTCAACTCGGTGTAATTAATTTAGTACGAGACTATGACCCACTTTGACGGCCTTTCACCACTCCACTTCCTCCTCCATTCATCCCAGCTGTCTCACAGGTTGAATAGAAACTTCAAACCCTTCCAGAGCGACTGTACTTTCAATGACTTTCAGCGGCTGAATGGACTGTTCATGTCCGTTTAGTGCCTCATTAACAAACCCCGACCCTTTCACCATCGCTGACAAGGAGTTCAGAGTTTGATTCTTCGTAATGTGCTGCAGCTTTATTTTATCCGCTTCCTGATAATAACCTTTGTGGATTTACTTGAGGTGCCAAAGGTTCAGCATGTGCCGATAAGAATGGACTGACACTCAATATGTTTTACCATCAGAATTGCCTTTAACATTAACATGTTTATCTTTAAAATGTTTTCAATTAGTTTTTTTTTAAGCAGCGCTTCTAAGAATTGCTGTGCTGGAACAGAAGCACACTTTCCTGTGGTTTATGCACACACCTGTATGAACATGTGTGGATTGCACTTAATCACTGCATCTGCCATCGCCAAAACGTGTCTGAGAGAGGCTGTGCAGCACTTTGCTAACATCTGACACACATGTAGTCAAACCTGCGTGTGAATCAGTGTCAATCAGTGCTCTGCCTGTCGTTAAATAAGAACAGATCAGGAGAAGAGGATCAATATAGCACATATGTTTGAGTTTATCTTATTTGCCACAAGCTGTGTTTTACTTTAAATGTTTGTCAAATGTTTATGTCCTGTTAAATACGGTTGTCAGGTCCTTGATGTGTTTTTAATTCTCAATAATAAATGCCATTGTTTATTAATAGAAATATCTTAAAGAGTGATTTAATATGAAAAAGTATTTATGCACGATATAAAATGTGAACATTTGTCATAAATTGTGGTCCATGTATTCAGATGATTCACACACAAACATGTGATTTTTGGGCTCAGTATAGTGCCTTATTTATTGGAGAATGTTTGATAGCATATTAGCCGAAACTGGAAAGAGATTGGGTTTATTGGGGCTGTGCAGCCTACATTTAGACATTTGAAATCCTTTGCCCTTGTTTATATGGATAAAACTATGCCTTCATCAACCAGCCCACTTTTTCTTCTATTCATCACAAGGATCTATATCTGTTTGAACCTTATATAATTCCCTAAGGTCACTGTCATGCTCTGTCTTGTATATTCTGTGTTCTGATACATTTTTTTTGTACTTGTATTATTGACAATAACACATTTTCCTTTATAGAATAAAGATTACGGTTGTAAATATTTCTTTGATTGTTTATTTTTCTATCCTACAACTTTTTGTCAACCTTTTTCCCATCGTTGAATTTCACAGACTGAAACCCTCAGAGGAGCCTGACTGGACTGCGTGAGTTCACCTGCTCGTATCTTCTCACTCTACACACTTAGGAGATCATTTTCTACTACATTGGATTTCCGTAGCATTTAATTGCCAGAGTGATTCACAAACTGGAGCACTTTAATTGCCATGTCATTAAGCTTTTCCTTGATTAGCCTCTGAAATCAATACGACAGCCGACTAGGTAGCTGCATGGCTGATTAGCACTAATTACTTAAATGCATGACTGCATGTTTTTTTCCTTTCGTGAATGGAAGAAGAGGCGCTCGAGACAAGTGAAAGAATGCAGACAGCGCCGTCCTGAGGTACTGGAGCAAAGCACACTGAGTTCAGCAGGGTGCAGTTACGTCTAACAAAAGGGCAACTTAAAGTAACATCCTAATGATTTACAGCATTTGATGTCGTTATAATTTATCACACTGGAAGGAGTCGGCCCAAGGGGACTTCCCAGAAGTGTAAAATGGATGATGTTGAAATGTTCCATGTGCACATGTTCTAGGACAAATTACTCCCGTAATTACTTGCAGCAAGAGTCTGTCTGATGGAGTAGAAGCATTAACGTGCTTCAACCGACTCACAAGAGATAGTACGTCAATACGGTGCTTTCAGATTAGGGCCAAATTGCATCAGTGGTCCAAAGTACTATGGAGCAAACAAACCTGAGGCAAAGAGTTTTATTTAAGTCAAGACGAGCAGTGCGTCTTCATCACAGTAAAAAGATGTGTGAAGTCACACCCAACGCTTATTATACAAACATTGGTGGTTACTTTGCATGTTCTCAATTGTCCTCGGTTTATTCAGCGTGTGCTGGATCATACAGTTGTTAATCTGTCACATCAACATTCATGTGGCCATGTGATGTGACATCTCTGCCCTCGGAGGAACAAAATCAAATTTGACAGATTGCGTCATGTGAGACTGGTTGGTTATGAATTTTTTTTCCGAGGCTAAGTTCCTCAAAATGGCGACTAACTGCATCGCTCCTCCACATGTGCCGTTTCCCATCTTTCACTGTAGTCAAACAAAAGGGTAATAATTAGCTGCATCTTACTCACACTGGCCGAGGCTCATCCCCGCCCTATATGCGCCACCAGGCAGTCGTCCTGTTGGCAGCCACCCAACACCTCACCGCCTGCCTTAATGACATTCATTAATGAGTTGCATTCTGGGTGGATACTAATGAAGTCAAGCAACTGGGAGAGAGAATCTGTGCAACATTCAGCTTGGCTATAAGATTTTCACGTTGCTCAGATTGTGTTGCGCTTCAGAGCGTGACGATTTTTACACACCGAGGATTTTGTATAATTTGTGTACACGTTACGTGGCAGCTGTTTAAATCCTTGGTGACATCTTAATATCTTTTACACTCTGTTGCAAGATTGCAGTGCAGATGCGTGGCTCGGTGGCTCGTCATCGGAAGGCTACTGGTTCAATCCTGGACATGACAATGTCGAATTGTCCTTGACCAAGAAACCAAACCCCTAATTGCTCCTGCTAAGCTCCTTGGCACCTTGCGTGGCAGCTATCAGTGTGTGAATTAGAGTGTGAATGGTTGAATGAGAGATTGTTAAGCTTTTGATATAAGTGCTATATAAATGCTCCGTTTACCCTGGTACCAGGCGACTTTAATTACTATGGGCATGCTCATTGGTCAGACCTGGCACATTGTGATGGATGGACCTATCAGAGCGGAGCGGGCCGCTGGTCCTGGTTTATACGGCTCCATGGATAAACATGCATTGAGGTTATAGTATCAAGAGATTTATCGGAAGTGAATCGTCTTATCGATTGTGAAACTACAAACAACTTTTTTGGGAACGTGTCTTTTTCTTCCACATGCAGATACTAATATTGGTGCATGCTCAAATGCTGTATCTCCCCTCTAGAAGCTGCCAATAGGTGGTGGTCGACAACTGAGTTACATTGCACCTCATTGTCATATAATAGCAGCAAGTCTGTTCTGCTAATCTGCACAGAGCCAATGGGACACCAGTAAGCATCTGTTTGTACGAACTGTTTAGCATGCACCGAGCTATATTTTGTTCATTAATTAGCTTGCTTAATTGCAAAACCTGTTGAGACATTTGTGGCGGCGTGTGCGCCAGTTAACGTGTTGGGCTCACGTTTGTTTTTTGTGTATGTGCATGCATTCTTACATCCGCATGTCATGGCATGAGTGGTGTTTGGCCCCCATTTGTCTCATCCACCCCCATCTGTTGTTCCTCTCCTTTGTTGCCAGGTACCTCACCTTCTCCTCATCAATTTGTCCCTTCCTCCCTCCTTACTTCTCTCTGATGTCACTTTCCAGCCCTGCTCTTGGCTCGGTGCCAGGCACTCAGACATGTAGGGGGGAGGGGCTGTCGACCATATGCAAATTATCCAATTTTATGCAAAGCAGCCCTGTCATTAATTAAAAGTCAGCTGCAAATTGAATTAGCCGACTGAACAGAGAGGGAGGAAACTGGTTTGCATGGATAAATGTTGAAACAATTAAAATAAATTCCATAACAGTGTGTGGGTGTGGATTCGAAGTACAGACAAATCATGTTTGCGGGGAGAACGGATTTAAAACGGGGTAGAATAAACTCTTCAAGCTGTCCCAAGTCATACAAGCCACTGGTCATAATTTAAGAGTGCAGGAGTGTGCCGCTCTGGCATGCTGGTTGATATACACACTGCTAGAAAGCACTGGAGACAGAGGTGGAAGCATCCAGACAGCGGACGATAGAGGTGAGACAGAGACAGAAGACCATCGCTGGTAGCTCCTGCCTGTGGCTAATTACTGTGAGTAATTAAACTAGTCACACATGTGTGCCATCAATTATGCTGCTGTGGCAATGAATTTGAAAGAGAGTGTGAATATGTATGTGTTTTATATCCGCATGCGTGTAATGTGGATGTTTGTCTGCAATCTGGCAGCAAGATTTATTTATTTTGGTCTACGCATCTCCTGTTGCCATCGCCCTCAACTTGGCATTAGAAATCCAAATCTTTTATAATGGGTGTCGTCATTTGAGCATCGGTGAACCATTTGGAGGACATACGTTTTTTTTACGGTTATGGAAAACTCACTGAACTACACGGAAATAAATGCACTTATCCGACAGCTGTTTGTATGTGGATCATCTGGAGCCTTGATATCGATAAGCAGAGGAACAAGTCTCAAGGCATCACATGGCAACGCAACTGCAGGCAGCAGAACATGTGCGGTTGATCCTCAGACATTCTGTTGGCGGCACCTCAAACACGCTCTGAGCGGATTTGTTTCGGCAGAAGGTGGAACAATATCTACTGCAGACATGTAGGGGAAGATGGGCGAAGGTGGAGGGGAAGAGCGGGTGTCTTTTGCTCCATAAGGGGATTGTCATGGCACACTGCCAAGAGCCAACCAACCCAAGTTGATTAATGGGACCAGGTTTATAATGAACAGAGCAAATGAGAGAAAGGGATGTGAAGAATGATGGAAGAGTGTGTGTGTGTGTGGGGGGGGGGGGGGGGGGT
>CAAKHC010008780.1:7032-20016 GCA_901007825.1 Macroramphosus scolopax | reverse complement strand
GGGGGGGGGGGGGGGGGGTGTTGAAATAACCCGCTGCTGTCTGTGGTAATGGTTTCGATTGGAAAGCCCACTATCTTGCAAAGATGCCACTTTGACATTTCTCTGCAAGTGCATATCAACGCATGACATGCAAACAAGGTGGAACTGAGTGCTGGGAATCGTCTGCAGGCTGCACAAGTTACTGCAGTAAAACCCGACGTGTCGACAGCCTGACGCAATAAACCGTGTCATTAATTTACATGTCACAACAGCACAAAGGAAAACAACCCCGTGTGCAGGAGTGATGAACACCAGCAGAGGCATCCTGAAGTTGATCTTTACATTAATAATAAATCACTGCAGATTATGAGACTGCCGGAGGAGATGAAGGGCGACTCAAAATGTAAAGACAATGCAGACTTCCTGCTTTACAGTCGGCAGGTACGTACGTGGGTGATCTGGTCAAACTGTGGAGAAATCTACTGCAGCAGGAACAACCACAGAGGTGACCTGATACTTTGTCAGTTTCTCTGTCTGTCTGATAAAAGCTGCGTCACATATATTTATATCGAGTTGAGGTCAAAATGAAGACGAGTTTGAGAGGTGCAGCAGCCCGAAGGAGGATGCTGCAAGTAGGCGGAGGAAGTAGGGAAGGTGCAGTCGGCCTGCTACTTTACACCCCCGGCCCACATTCACACAACTATACAGTCATTATTACAGAGTACTCATGTAATATTGCAGTAATGACTAATGTGGACTGATTCAGCAATACAGTAAAGGAGTACTGCATATTCGTGCAGTAATGTAGTTAATTACTTCTGAGTGCCGTTTAATAATGCAGTTCCTAGTAGTGACGCAGTAATGGAGTCAAGTATTAGTGAGTACTCAAGCAGTAATGAAGTACTCGTGGTTTGGAATGTCTACTAGTATCTAACACTCATTGGAAGACAGGGTCTAGTATCTAATACTCATTACAGGACGGTCTCTAGTATCTAATACTCATTGCAGGACGCTCTCTAGTATCTAATACTCATATTGTTACTTCAGCCTGCTCAGCCTCAGTTTCTGCCTCTCATGCGTCACTATCAGCATCCAGCCACAGAGACAAGAATCCATTTATTTTCCCTGATTAGTAAATACCATCAATCTCTGAAAGCCTAGAAAGTATTTCCACGACTCAAAGACTCTTCACTCTCCAAAAAAGATGGCTGCCGGACACATGCGCAACCTGTTTAAAGGACGAGTTCACATGTTTTTGTCTTAAAGAATCACTTATGCACAAGCATTGTTGTTTTCATAAACGTCTGTTGAAGTAATCTCCTCCACATTCCTCGTCGGCTGCTTCCTTTGGATGAACACCGACCTGATTTGTCAGCTGAAGCTGCACGTTGACTTCAGTTGAACTCAACAATGATTGATCCTGTGCACCACTAATTACATTGAAACTGCTTCGTTGACAGGAGGAAGAGCAGCTGACACGTCTTTGTAAACACAGACGTGAGTTAAGAGACTGCTGATAAATGTCAGCCGATCCTTTAAAACTAGGCCGCGAGCTTTCTGGTCGCATCGCAAAAACACCGTTTATCGGTACGACACCAGAAGTTAACATCGACGAGCTAGAAGAACACGCACCCGCTCGTATCGCTCGATTTCATTCAGAGAGGTCTGATGTCACACTGACACGACCTGTTGGAGCAGTTCCTTGGTATTTGATTTGATCTGTAGAACTAGCAGAAGGAATTACTGCACTTGTGTCTACAAGATGACGACATGGAAGACGAGCAGCCGTCGTGTGTGATGTGCGGATCGGCGGGACATCGGACCTCTTGTCTCGACCGGGTGATAAAGACACATGAACCTTCAGGGAGGTTCCGAGGATTCATTTGTTGGGACGTGCTGGTGCTATAAACAGCCACAATAAAGACTGAGAGACTCTATAAAAGACTCTACGTCAGCGTCACAAGACAAATATCACCATGAAACAAAACCAGGCCTGAATGTGCATTCAGTCTTTCTCCGAGTTGAAACTAACCAAACCCTGGATTCCCAAATCCCCGCTGGATCCACCAAACTTAATATCCCAGATGAACGGCCTCCGTACCCTTGGTATCGACTGGCCTACATTTGGGCTAATTGCAAGTTCTGCACATTACGTATGCACACACACATGCTGAATGCATGTCAGCGCTGGCACTAAAAGCTCTAAAAGGTCTGCTTGTTGGGAGCCAGGCCAGACCCCCCTCACATCACCATGGAGACGGCCCTCCATTGTGGGGTAAGAATTAATGCACTTGAGGGGTCCTGGCACATTTAGAGTCCTGTTAAAAGTGTAGAGTTCATTCATTTCACTCCGCAGGAGACATAGAAAACAGGCAGATTATAAAATGCAGGAATTTACATCTGAGCCTGCTGGTGATATCAGAAACAATCAGAGGGTGAACTGGCTCCTGGGGGGTCGCACTGGGCGAGGATGCTGGGAACTGGTTTCTGTTAACACCAGATTTCAGTATCTGACAAGTTCACCGGACTTTTGTCCAAAGACACAACTTTTGATTTTTCTCATCCCAGAGAAAAAATTAGGATAAAAATAAATAAAATATATATAAAAAAATAGAAGAAATTGATTATGGATAGAAAACTTTCACCAAAATGTTTACGTTGTTCACCTTGACATGTTAAGTCAGTGAGTCCACCGCCCTGTCGTCACAGGAAGTCCGCTGAATGTCCCTTTACTTGAACAAGTTCATTAAACATTCAGTCAGATGTTTCTTGATCATTTCTAGATTGAAGTTTGGATTATTCATTCTTGTGCTTTACGGTTGAAAAGATTATTTAAGCCGATGCACACTGACATAACTTTAAATCTGAAGTTAGAGTAGCAGGTATGTAAACACACCTAAATCATTTCAGGTGTGTGTGTGCGTGCGTGCGTGCATGTGTGTGTGTGTGTGTGGTAGAGGGTCCCCCAAGCCCCCCTAGGAAACTCAGCTTTAGGACCCCCTGTGTCTAACACCCTCCCTCCGCCCCTGTCCGGGAGAAGCTGCGACCATTACCACTAAAAGTTCCACACACGCACGTGGATAAACTGACTTTATCTCTGTCATGTGACTTTGCAACAGGTGTGAATCCGACGGGAACTTCCGTGAAAACTCACCTGAGCACCAGTCGGTCAGAACCGAGGCTACACACCCGACAGGACCGGCAGACAGGACGACTTATGGATCCGCAGAAGTCTCATGGTTCCCCCCGCGGTGCTGTAATCACAATCCCGGGGCTCGACACCGGTGCAGGGGAGAGCAGGTAGCAGCTGGAGGGTTTGGGAGTGGCCGCAGCAGCGCTCAGATTAACCCCTTCCTCTCCTCCCCAGGAGCCACCCAGCCGACACAACCTGTTTCTAACCCGTTCTGACGTCACCGCCCTGCATGTGCACACTTCTTCTTTTCTCTGACAACAAACTCTCCTCTTCCAACCTTCCTAACAACCGAGGAAGAACTGAGTCCAGTCTGCACACCCGCTGCACGGCGACTCCCCACCGGAGAGACTTTAGTAAAAACGGAGCTCCTGAATCAGCTGCTTTTACTGGGAGGATTCAAGAACCACCTCCCCTCGGCCAGGGAGAAAGGCCATTGACATGCTGATGAGCTGGCACAGATACTGTGAACCACGGTGTTCCCAGTCAGGACCTTCCTGCTGGAAGACCTGCCCGACTCAACAAGTGCTCCAAGAACACAGATCAATAGCCAATAATCAGTACAGTCTCCATCACCATCATTCTCCTCAGCTGAGGTCATTGAACTCTCCTGCATCCTCCAGTGTCTTCATCTGCTTATATTCACCTGGTCCAGCTCCAAATAATCCTCACTCACAGGGAGGGATCAATACAAGTGTCGTCTTTTCTTCTGTAATTTGCCTAATTGGAATTATTGATTGATTGTGTGCATTCATGCATTTGTTTATCATTTAAGTACTTTTTATATTTTATATCCAGGCTGCTGAGGTAGGAGTATCCTTTTGAAGTTGGTACTTTTCTATTACTGCATACATTAATGTGTCTGAAGATACAACACATCATGTAAACTGTCATACGTGTTAACTTTTTAAGCAGGAATCAAAGCTTCACCAATAACATGATGGACGAGCGCCCTCTGGTGGCGGTGAAACCACACTGACACATGTTGACACAAGCTGTTGAGATGAATGAATGAGTCTTACCTGCTCATCAGGAGATGCATATGTTTGATTTAAACTCTGCAGGTGAAGTCCTGATGTGTCCTGTGAAGCGACGGGATCCGGCAGCTCGGAGGACATTGAATCCGGGCTGTTAAACTCTGGTGTGGTGACAAATATGAGGGGACTAGGGGGTGAAGGGAAGCCATCATCATCATCATCTAAAAAAGTCTGCTCTTCTTTTTCCTCCATCTGTGATGCTTTTGAACCTCCATCGCTGACTGTTCCTACAGGATGAAGAGTTGGGTGAAGTTGCAGGCCGCCAGTATTTGGAGGCACTAACATGAGGCCTCCTGTTGAACCGTGCGTCTGTCTATCATCCGGGGTCGGTGCAGAGCAGCTGCTCCGTCCTTCCGTCTGTGCCTCAGAGGGTTTCAAAGTTGGTATGTCCTCACGGAACCCAAAAGTAGAGAACCGGTAGTTCTCTCTTGGAGCATCAGGAGCTGATGCTCGCATCACTGCTGAGGCTCCATCTGGTGTTATATGAGCCACAATGGCCGGCTGAGTTGAATCCAGCTGAGTAGGAGAGTCTTCCTCACACGGTGCGAGCTGCTTCATATACTTTGCAGGCACGTAGAAGGGCCTGGTGTGCTGGTCTTTTTGAACATGCCACCAGTGTTCATTAGTCCTGAAGAGCAGGGAGTAAACTTCATCCGGCTTGATGGACACAAGGCGGCCGTCCTTCGCTGTGTACTCGAACTCATACTGCACCGCCACCAGCTCCATGCTCCGCTGGCACGCCTCTGTGTCAACGTGTGGTCATGGGTCCGCTGGCGCTGGAAATAGAGGAAACGGGAGATCAGTGTGACTTTTTTAAACATCCAAAAGTCAGTCGGTGGCTCAAAGTTCACCGTGGGCATGTCAGTGTTCATCATAAGAGTGCAGACTTCTTCTCTGTTGCCGTGCACATGGATAGAGAGGAAGTTGCTGCAAAACAAATCTAACCTAAACTTAGTCACAGACGCCAAGCAGAGCAGACTGAATTTGTCTGGCCACAAAACAGGAAGACTGCGGCAGCCCGAACGACGTTGTTTTACCGTGAACCACTCAGAGGTTCCACAGTTAGTTTGTCTCCTGCATGGCGCAAAGAAACAGAAAAACAATTTTATATATCAGATACAAACAGTTTCACTGTACCTATAACGTGTGGGTGAATGCAGACACATGATATGTAATGTAAAGAAGAAACAAAAGACAATAAGTTAGGAGAAAGTTAACAATCATGGGAAATAAACAACCACTTCGACTGATTCAGTTCAGAGCGTCACGTTGAATTTGGAAGTTCAGCATCGTTTTACAACACAGAGGGTAAATCAGTGCCCCTCAGATGAACTGCAAGAAGTTAAAAACAGACTCGACACAGAGAGAAAGTCTGGACCAACACATCATAAGACTTCAGTGTGGGATAATAATCCGTCTACTTGCCTGGTTTTGTTTCCCAAAAGATTCGCCGTCAGCTGACAAACTCTTGACAAACTGAGAGCTCAAGCTGCAGCTGTCGTGTGTTCAATCTGCTCGGCGGCCTCGTTCTTATTTCCTGTTTCTGTATGACAGTGTCAGGCTGGTGACAAGAGGCTGCCGGTGACACGCTGCAGTGCAGAAAAGCCACAGGATATGGGACGTCTGACCCGAACAGCTACATTTATCTCTTTATGGCACCCAGCTGAGGACAGGAAAGTGTGGCTCATTTTACATTCACAGACTTTAACAAACACAGGAAAGGTGCCCCCCCTGGGGAGTCTGCAGGCCTGTGTGTCAACTCTGAGTGACAGTATGTGATTGTGGATGGATTTAGAATCATGTGATCAGTTATTAGTCATTGTGAGGGCTTTAGATAGGCTGAGCTGTGGGTATACACGGTAAAGGCAGCTTTGTCACTGCTACAGGAGCTTGTGATTGCAAGTACGGCAGCCATGCAATCATCTATTTATTTTAGGGGAGCCGGGATCATCTCCTCAGCCTGAGACTTGCACACAGGAAGTGTGTGCACAGATTTGCTTTAGCTAGAAGCTAAATCTTATTGGGGTTTTTTAAACTTCTAGTCTGAAGTTCAGAACTAACTGGACTCGGTGGCTTCAGTAACTTTTCTGCAGAGGAGAAAATATTCCAGTTTGTATTTACGACCTGGGTTCTTACACTTCTTACATTTGGGAAAGCAACACTTACCATAACTCAGAGAAGACTTGAAAGATGCAAGATTACTAGTGATGGAGTCCACGTTTAGTAACTTGTTTCTAAGGAGGAAATATCAGCGGAGTCAAGAGGAGTAAGGCATCAATAATTTAGTCATGTCTCATACAGCCTCAGGAGCTACCAGGGATCAAACCCGTGACCTAATGATCTCCAGATGACCCGCTCTGCCTCCTGAGCCACAGCTTTACCTCTGGCCAGAGGTAACAAGAGGTACACAAGAGACAGATGGTCATGAGACGAGAGTTCGGTTGATTTCATCATGAGGTTTATTGATGGTAGTTTTAATGCCACGCATTCTGTTGTATTATGTAAAAAAAGAAATTACAAAAGTGAGCTTCATTCTTCTAATATCAACACTACAGTACGTTATCACAATGGTGCAAGAACAACAGACAAATGGCAGTTTTGTGCAACAAAAAAAAACCTCATCATCAACACCGGACGTTCGACGTGAACCCGGCCGGACGTCCGACGTGAACCCGGCCGGACATTCAACGTGAACCCGGCCGGACATTCAACGTGAACCCGGCCGGACGATCGACGTGAACCCGGCCGGACGTTCCGTGATGAAGCTGCTCAGGAGTGAAGCTTCCATTATGCTTCATATTACATCAACCACTTTAGAAATTACAAACCACACTGTGTTAGAAGGTCGTCCTCCTGTTTTATTTTAACTAAGTTGATAAATGTACGTAGCAGCACTGAGTCGCCCTCCAACTACTTTAAAGAGGACGTCCTGTCTTTGGCCCCAAACCATTAGAACTTGTGTCTTGGTCCTTCTGCATCCTTCTGTTTCTATTGTATCTGTTGGTCATCTGTTCAAATATAAATATAGGTTAACACTTTATTATAAAAATAAGGCAGGTTGTATTATCTAAAATGTGGTTGTTATCCACAGTGGGATTTGTCACATGTAGCGCAGTGGTTCATTCATGCACACACAAGGCCGACCTGCAGACTGAACACGCAGCGCAGCTTCAAGTCCACTGTTACGAATTTCACAGGAAATCGCAGACAATTCAAAACAAAGTGTCTGTGTGCAGCTTCAGCTTGATTCAGTTCATATGGCCTTGACATCGATAATGTTGCCGTGCTGGGACCCTTGCCTTAAGTTCTTGATCTCCTGCAGCTTGCGGCCGTGCAGAGTGAAGCGAGACCAGGCGGCCAGCTGAAGCAGGGCACAGGTGATAGGCACAAACACCAGCATGTAGAAGCAGCCCAGACGTAGAGGCGGCGTCCCTGAGCCAGAGGCAACGTCAGGCAAGGAGACCAGAGCGTCCTTCACTGGCTCCCTTTCAAAGATATCATAACCTGGAATCAGAAGGAGGAGACAGGATCACAGTGACTTATCGGAGCCTTTGAAACAAGATAACAAGGCTTCTTGGGAGGACCCAGAGAGTGTTTGTGTCGGTACCTGTGTAGACACACAGCAGCCAGGTGCCAACCAGCGGGGCGAACGTCTGGCCGGGTTTGGTCAACAAGGCAACCATCCCAAAGAGGAGTGCAGAGGCGGCCTGCTGACGACGATTCACCACAAAGTCCTCGTCCACCAGATCAGATATCACCAGCTTCAGCAGCTTGCACGTCCCCTCTGTGAACACCCGGTTACTGGGAGGAGGAGAAGACGGGTTACAGCCCGCGGTGCAGTGACCGCTTCATTACAGGGACCTCACAACTACTGATGACACTGTGTTTTTAAACAGTATGGGCGGAGCTTATATGGACGCAAAATAAGTCTCAACATAATGTGTGGACACAGCAGTTGTAACAGTCCGTCGTGTGTGTTGCTGTGCATTAAAAACTTCAGAAATAATGAACCTTAAAGAAAACAATAACAAGCAAGCCGTCACACATCGGCCCCCTGATGCGTGTGCTGATGTGTGTGTGCGTGGCCATACCTAGCAATGAAGATGCACAGCAGATAAATGTGGTCAGCCCCTGCCAGCAGCATAGCCACACTAAGTCCCAGTTTGAGCATAAAAAGCCAGCGGATAACCTGGTAAACCCCATAACGCTGGCACAGTGTCAGGAAATACAAGTTGTTCAGGTGGGGGGCAATGTAAGAGATCCCTGCATGGGAGCAGAAGCAGAGCAGCGTTCAAAGAAAAGTATGCAGAAATAATAAATCACTGAATGGACCGGGAGTTGAATGTCATAAAGAAAAAAAACAGCAAATTAACATCAAAATATCTTTAATCTAATCCAGGTGGAGCTGGACTACACCCGGATTAAGACCACTTGTAATCGTGAGTCTCTTACCGAGCAACATGGAACCTGTCGAGGCAGAGATGTTGTCAGACAGGAGATGCTCCAGAAAGAGAGGGAAGAAGTTGCTGTTGAAGTGGCAGTGAAACACCTGAAGGGAAGAAAGAGACAAAAACAAAGCTGTCAACTTAATCCCATAAGATCCTCCCGGGGAAAACTTCCTTTCTGAAATAAAGAAACAGGAAGGAGGAGAAGCGATGTGATTATTTTTAACTCATCTAATGTGTTAGTTACCTGAAGGAGGTTCATGGACACAAACCACAGGAAGTTCTTCTGTTTGGAGAGCTGCTTCAGGTACTGTCTGATGGTGACGGGTTTGTCTGGGTGGGTAAACGGAGCGTGACCAACACTCAGCCTGGGGATGCAGGCCAGAGAGGAGGAGTGAGATAGAGGGCAAAGATTAGCAACACATTCTAAAAAAGATTAAGTGAATGTCTTGACAAGCTCCTGAATCGTTAGAAAGTCTTTACTCTTTGAGTGTCTGCGCCTCATCCAGCCGAGGACGAACTTCCTTTTGAAAACGACGTCGCAGCAGCCTCGAGACTACAAAGAAACCCAAGATGGAGAAAACAGCCAGAGTCACGCAGAACAGACGGAAGAAGTAGAAGTCGTCCTTGTCCCAGAAGGAGTAGGACAGAAACACGGAGAAGGATCCCAGAGCGCTGAACACCGAGCAGTGGAAGTTGAGGCGCGTGCGATCGGTGGCGGACACGGCG
Organism: Macroramphosus scolopax; assembly: GCA_901007825.1. NCBI lineage: Eukaryota > Metazoa > Chordata > Actinopteri > Syngnathiformes > Centriscidae > Macroramphosus > Macroramphosus scolopax. Next base: position 10,636 of record CAAKHC010008780.1, on the reverse strand, counting down.
AGGTCGGCCAGCAGGGCGCTGTGGTGGAGGTCCACCATGGTGAGGAAACCATCGTACAGACACAGGCACACCAGGAACTGCAGGCCTGGCCTGGCCCACGCCACCCAGAAGGCCAGGAAGGAGAGAGCAAAGAGGGGGCCATTCCTGGAGAGGGCCTTCAGGCGCTTCAGCACCACCTCTGGGGACGTGGCCTGGGAGCCTGTCCTGGGGTGGAGCAACAAACAGAAGAAATGATATAAAACAACGAAGCTAATATTTGGACAGTGTCAACAACAGACCAGTTTAAATACTGGTGACCTATTCAAGTCGGTGTTTTTAGGTGGAGATCAATTCAGCATGTCTAATGTGGTGTTACTGCCCATGCAAACAGCAAGGAAATATAACCGCATGTATAAGAAGAGGCTGAACAAGCTGTACACCACCTGGACCGGGAGGTTAGAGGAGACAGCAAACTTCTTTACTGGGTGGAAAGTTCATCTCCAACTTCTAATACAGACGTTGCTTTAATCTGAACTCCACACAAACACAGATGGCAGCGTTCTGTTGCTCAGCTCTCATCCTGGCTGTGTTTACTTTGGCCCGTCCTGAAACATTCGCGCGAGCCGGCGTGTGAACCTATTTGTGTCAGAAAAGTCGAGGGGACGTGTGTGTGTGTGTGTGTGTGTGTGTGTGTGTGCGTCTATGACGGCGTCAGTAATCTGCAGGTTGACAGGAAAGGCCGGAGCAACTGGAGGTCATAGAGACTGTGAGAGTGAAGGAGATGATGTCCTGCAGTTACAACAACACAGACGCTGGCTTTTTTTTTATTATCTGGTATTTCTCTGATGTTCAGCTGATAAATGAGCTGCGTTGATATACAACACAGGGACTGCCAGATCTCTTCTATCTAGTGTTGCTCGCCTCTTTGCTGAGGGAGGAAAGGAGATGGACGGTTTTATGAGAGGTTGTGCAAATAAAGACAAGAAGGAACTAATCTCTTTTTTATTGCTTATAGATCAAATATGCCTGAGAGAGGAAAAATCTCCATGTGCTGCGTAGAAACTTTTTCCTCTGACAAGAAAAACAGAGGGAGGATGGAGAGACTTACTGAGGAGAGCTGAGGAAGGCGCGATCACTCAGCCAGCCGAAGAGAGGGTCATTAAAACTGTTCCATAAAAGAAAGACGGACTGTAGAGCAAACGAGAAGAACAAGAAAGACGAGATTAATCATGCTTAGTGATAAGACAAGCAAGTCTTTAAGTGTTATCTGCCTCCTCACTCACCTCTCCCACCCAAAAGGAGATTTTATCAATCTTGTAGATGGACACAAACGTCTCCACATAGTAAAGCAGGAAAACATTGTGAAGGATGGAGGTAAAGAGGGCCAAAGAGCCGTAGAGCACCGCGGTAGGGACGACGCCTTGCCAGCAGCACCGGACACTCCTGCCCATTCTTCTTTCTCAATCTCTGCGCTCCGTCTCGTCTCTGCGCCAAGCTGCAATCATCTCACGGCCTGGCCGATCCAGGGTCACCACCTCGTCATGGCCTGTAAATCACAGAGCACATGGAGAATTCATTGAGACTGGACGGAAACATTCCTGAGGTTGTTTTCACTTCAGCAGACAAACAAACACAAGGAACACAGAATCGAGTGCCACGTCACATTTTTCTGAAAGTATCTGAAGCTCCTGCAGCGTCAACGGTTGAAAGTTAATCAAGATAATAAACATTCATGCCTCCGTCTCCACGCAGAGATTTCATACCGACAGTACACCAAGTAGTCATTATGGAGAGTTATGTGGGCAACTGATCCTTCCCCCGCTATTTTCATACGGGAGTGAAAACTGTAATTTTCCTCCCTGTATTTATAGGAACACTCCTCTGAAACTCCATCACACCGTCCTAGTAAAAACTCTGCTCAACACCAGAAGGAAAGATGATTGTCTTTCACCTTTTTGTCCTTCTCTGTCATAATCAACAACGATTTTGATACTCCTACATTATTATAGAGTGGGAGTGTCACAATTCTCCAAACCCAGAATACAATCTGACTTTCAATTGATTTCAAAAGATCCAAAGTTGTTTTACACCAGAAATTAAAAATATAGGCTAAATAACATTAAAAGCCTTTCTTGGAATGTACAAAACTAAAAAAAGGGACCTTTTTGTCAAAGACAATAAACCTCTCCTTGTTAATTAGTCTTGTGATTACACCACAATAAATCCAAATAATCGTCGATTAAGTTACTCACAAGCATTGTTTTTATTCCCCTTTAAAAACCCTGGTGAAGTTGCCCACCTTGCACCACTGAGAGAAGAATTCACTTAAATATAAATAAACGACAATACTGTATCTGGACACGGATGAACAAAACACAGCCTCATATCAGGCTGCCAACACCGCTCCTATTACATCCAAGCAGGGAGGTTGGTTGACCCTCAGCTGGCTGTAACTAATCACATCTCTCACACAAGTGGTCATCATTATAAATTAGCAGAGCAGGACTCAGATTAAGAGACGTATCCACCTGTGGAAAGACACAGAGTCTCCTGACGTCAACACAGATGAGCTCAACATGAAACAACGTCCATCCAGTGATCAGATTGTAATCTTTGAGTTTGACCACCTGCTGCACACAGTTATATATCTGTTAACTTTGCTTGCTAATATAGAAACTGGATGAAACAAACATGGAATGCCAGCAAGTAGGATTTTGACGTGACTAAGCATGTGTGTCATACATTGGAATAGTAATGAGACCATAAGGCTAGGCAACAGCTTTGAAGGTGCGCTTGTTTTGAATATAGCGGCTAAATAGTTTATACACAGTTAGCAAGTAGATGATAGACTTTGCTTGTTATAAAAAAGGATTTAACATAAATCTGAGAGGCAGCTACAATCTCACAGGTTGTGTAGTGTAAAAGCTGACAACACTGACGTTAACTTGTGTGACACCAGCTGTGTTGGTGAACGAAGCTAACGCTACCTTAAGCTAACGGTTAGCACTAGTTAGCCGGAAGAAAATGCTAACATTCTAGCTGGTTAACTAATTATTTTTTCCTATTGGAAAAATAAAAAAATACAACTAGCTTTTAAGTATCTTTACAACACACAACACAGCGGCGATACGTACCGCCGCGAAAAGCTCTTGACCACCTCAAATAAATGGCATTACATGCCAGAGAAAGCGGAAGCTAGCTTGTTGGGTCTTGATCTCCTGGTAGTCAGCAGCTGTGTCTCAATGACTGGAGGCAGACAGTCCACGTCATGATAACCACACACGGGCTGCTCGCGGCGGTGACGACGGTGGCAGCTTGTAGACGGTGTTCCAGCCTTGTGGAGAGGAACAGAGGAGCGACAGCGCCACCCGGTGGCAGTGTACAGTACTCCATATTCACATTGTAGGCAGCTGTAGCTATATGCGGCGCAATGCACGATGGGACATGTAGTGCTTGGTAAGTGACCATTGGTTGTTTTCACTATGTATTGTGGGATACTATAGTTGACAAGTGAATAGTCTTCTTCTTCTTCTTCTTCTTCTTCTTCTTCTTCTTCTTCTTCTTCTTCTTCTTCTTCTTCTTCTTCTTCTTCTTCTTCTTCTTCTGACAAGACATTTTTAAACCA
>CAAKHC010008779.1:0-12986 GCA_901007825.1 Macroramphosus scolopax | reverse complement strand
GATAATCAAATGTGTTAAAGTTACTGTGCTAAAAAGGGACCTGAGGATGGAGAAGTCAGAAGCCAGGGACACAATATGACGTAAAAGGGACTGAGAACACAAAGCAAGAAAATAAAACACTGTAGGTGAAGCCGTCCTCTGCTGCAGTCGGGAACAATGGGAGACAAAGAGCCGGCTGAGAGGAGAGCGAAGCTGAGGCAGGGCTGCCAGAATGTTGGGTCCAATGGTAAACATGTCATTTACAATTAAATAATTAGATCCTGGCCGCGGACACACTGCCACGATCTGCAGGGACGTTGTAGGATGCATTGTGTGTGATTTCAGTACACACATCCAAGGTCAACAGCCAATTGAGACTGAAAGTGGGCGCCGAGCGGAGGCTACTCAGGCGATAAGAAACTTGTTGTGGTTCTCCTGGCTGGAGGCCAAAGTGCAGCCGAGTAGCGGAGAGACAGACAGGTTGAAGAGAGAAAGAAATATTGCTGTGGACGCTCACTCTTCATGTGACCGCTAATATGTGTAGAGATCTGCGTGGCAACAACCTGCTGTGCGATTGTAAGCTGAAGTGGCTGGTGGAGTGGATGCACCACACCAACGCCACCCTGGACCAGATCTACTGCAGCGGGCCGCCCATCCACCAGGGGAAGAAGATCAACGACCTGCTGCCGCACTCCTTCGACTGCATCACAACAGGTAGCACCTCAGTGTGTCTGCGACAAGGAAGTATTACAAGCAACAGTAGCTGTCACACACACACACACGAGTTACAAGTTCATACTCCAAGATTCAGTAAATAGTCTTATCAAGACTTAACGATCGCGTCATTCTTTTCAGAGTTCGCCTCTTATCAGTCGCTGAAGTTTGAGTCCATTTCAGTGGAGGCCTTCACCTTTGGTAAAGATCAGTATGTTGTGTTTGCCCAACCGTTTGCTGGGACCTGCAGCTTCCTGGAATGGGATCACGTTGAGATGACCTTCAGGACCTACGACACCATTGAGAGTGAGTTAACAGAAACAACAGAGACGTGAATATAGAGGAGTGTAAATATTTCCACCTCAAGCAGCAAAAGCACGATTCAGTGTCCAGTTGTGTCACATCGATGTGTTGAAGGTAGTAAAAGTGTTAATGATTAATTCAGTATCTATCTAATATGAGCGATGTCTTCTTGTTCAGGCACGTCCACTGTGGTCTGCAAGCCCATGGTGATTGACAACCACCTCTTTGTCATCGTGGCCCAGTTGTTCGGAGGCTCCCACATTTACAAGCGCGACATCTCCGCCAACAAGTTCATCAAGATCCAGGACATCGACATCCTGAAGATCCGCAAACCCAACGACATCGAGACCTTCAAGATCGATGGGGAGTCTTTCTTTGTCATCGCTGACAGCTCCAAGGTGGACCGCTTTTCCTCCAATGGGATTGTTATTTTCCCAACAACATCATCGTCTCCTCTCAAATAGTTGCAAGAAAAATGCACAGTTATAAAATGATATGCTGCTGTGATGCATGTTGCTCCTCTAATCTGCTCTTGTCGTTATGCCAGCTGATCTCTGTAGCATGTAAGCATCTGGTCCTGCTTAATAGCCTGGCCATGCCAAATGCTAGCGAATGCTCTCACATATGTTTGGGGACTCACATGCACACAAACGGACGAGCAGCCAAGCCGACCCGCGCTGACATTTCGGTTCTTCCCGTAGGCCGGCTCGACAACGGTGTACAAATGGAACGGCAACGGCTTCTACTCCCACCAGTCCCTGCACCCTTGGTACCGCGACACAGACGTGGAATATTTGGAGATCTCCAACAAAGCCCACCTGATCTTGTCCAGCAGCTCCCAGAGGCCTGTCGTGTACCAGTGGAACAGGAGCCAGAAGAAGTTTGACCGCAGGACCGACATACCGGAGATGGAGGACGTCTTCTCCGTCAAACACTTTCAGGTCAAAGGTGAGAACTGCACCTTTTTATTTTTACACATACAGGGTTTATAAAGGTAGTGTGCAACTGCAACCAACCATATAACACTGTGGTGTCAGCTTGAAGCAGGGGACTGAGATAATGTGCAATGATTAATTCTTAGTCTCTGTTGTTGTAGTAGATTCTTTGTAAGCCGTACTCATTATTCAAAATCAACCTGTATTGCCATATGTGTTGTGACGTGACCTCTGTATCTTGACATATAATTTAATGTGGGGTTGTCGGCAGTTCCCAGCCCTAATAGGCCGTCCCTGCTTTAAAACCTGACCATCACTCCTCACTGCATAGACTCACTATGTATCTATCCTTTACTTTTTCCCTCTAAAGCTCATCCACAAGTGACTCTTGGCTAAACAGCTTCTTTAGATGTGTCTACTTCAGATCCAGATTTAGGCCCGAGTGTAAGTAATTACTCTAACAGTCCCATGAATCTTTCCTTTTCAAAGGTGAGCTGTTTATATGCTTGACAAGATTCATCGGGGACTCCAAGGTGATGCGCTGGGACGGTGCCATGTTCAAAGAGGTCCAGACATTTCCCTCCCGCGGATCTATGGTGTTCCAGCCTGTCTCCATTGGAAACTGGCAGTATGCCATCTTGGGCAGTGACTATTCACTGACGCAGGTTTACCAATGGGACACCAAGAGCGGCCAATTTGTCCCATCTCAGGAGCTGAATATCCAGGCGCCTCGAGCATTTTCTCATGTATCCATTGACGGCCGGGAGTTCCTGCTTGCATCTAGCTTCAAGGGAAAAACTCAGATATATGAGCATCTCATGATCGATCTGAGTAATTAAAACCCACATAACTGTTTGACAAACTACACACTTATTGGTTTTTATATGTTATTTTTGTAGCTTTTCATTTCCCTTAGAAATAAGGACTCACCAGCAGATTTCACCTACATTTAAACGGAGGCTTCAAACATAAGCCAGAAATGAAAACAAAAGTACTTATGGGTTAGTTGTATGTTGAGGTTAAGGGGTGGAGGTCGTGGAGGTTTGTGGAATTCGACCCTGTGCACCAGATTTCATGACACAGAGATTCATTCTGCAGTCTGTGGTGCAAATTACTGCAATTCAGAATCAGAATATCTTGAATATCCAATGCCTTATCCTCCATTTGGAAATAATTCTTCAAAGTGTGAACTGACTGATCTTTCCAGCAAACAAAACAGGTGTTATTCAACCCTGCAGTTCTGCTCACAGTTTGTAGACAAAAGACACACATGCTTCGGTATTTTAACAACACGTTTGTGTGTCTGTTTTAGGGCTTAAATAGGATAAATAATCACTGATTATTATACAATGACAGGTAAATAGGGACATAGTGTTTCTAAGAAAAGGGGGAAGATCTGTTCAGGATGACATGGCAGTTTTATCTATATCGACACAGGAGACACGAGTGTTGAATCACAGAAGAGATTTCATGCAGTTTCATTTAATTGCATCACTACAAGAGATGACTCAGCGTGGACTCTAACGTACTGCACGGTACAGTGGATAAAATCACAGGGTTCTTTTTCTTTGAAAGCTACAATAATAAACTGCTAACCACTAGTAAAAAAAGAAAAACCATTTCACCACTCAAAAGGCTTTCTTCAAATCTCAACCTGTTGCGAGAGACTCACCTCACTTGTAGAAGGGTATTTGTTTCTTTAGGGCAAAATCTGAAACCTACGAGAACACTTTTCAAATCGAAATCTAATTCAACTTTAATGAAAATGCAACAGTAGCAACGTTGTAGTTAGCTATACTACAAGAGCTTGGAAATTATAACATTAATGATGGCTTATTGACTGTGGTGTGTGCTTTCTGGTCATAGCATAGCACTTTTATTTTCTTGCATCAATATATTGGGGGGATGTTTTGACGCGTTCGGGGGAGATGAGTCCCTCCCAATATTTGTTATGATTACGGCCCTGCTGTACACTAAGACTCACATCCATTCTGCTGGTGCAGTTTGGCAGCTAGTCCGCCTGTGCTCCATCCGTCTCTTGCAATCACTTTACACGTACTGAGTGAGAATTGAGGAATCCACTCCACGCCATCTGCCACTGTGGCCATCGGTTAAGCAAGACTGTTTGCATGATTCAGACACTCATGTGTTGCTTCCTAATGAATGACTAGCTAGAAGCATCCCACTGTGTCACCCAGCCCCTCTCTCTTTCACTGAACTCTTGCCCCTTTTCTCCCTCATTGACAAAAACCATTGTTGTCTTTACTCAGCAGCTAAAAGCCGACCACTGTGCAGCACCTAATACCTGTGCTTTCACACGGTCCTCTTATTCTGACACAAAGAAACAGAATTCTGATAGCAATTAACAACTTCACTAACCACAATTTGCCAAATATAATGTTTACGTTTTTACAATGCTGTATAAAGTAATTTATATGTTGTTGCTTTTGTATGTAGAGGGGACCACGTACACTGTTTTATTTTTAATAGATATAGAATTTAGGATAAAAAAAACAAAAAAAAACCTGAATCACTGTGTGCTGATTGTCAGTCCTATCTAGTTCAGTAAGGTATTAGTTTGTCATCTTGCTCAATGTATTTTATGTACAGTAGTAATAAAATACTAAAACACAGAATGTAAACCTGTTTTCCTTTAAGCTGCTTTTGATTAACCTGTAATAGTTACAGGGTTTGCACAGTCAAGAAATCCTTGGAAGAAGTCATGGAATTTGAAATGAGTAATTTCCAGTTCCAGAGAGGTTTATAATAAAATGTATAACACACTATAATGTTATAATCAGACATATTTTATCGGTTCATTAATGCATAATATTCCCAAACAATTATAACCTCATTTACACCGATGCTTTAATCATACCTATTATTGTGTCTCATAGTTAATTGTCCTATTGTAACATTACTTGCACTACAAGTTGAAACTATAATATTAACAAGTCGTTATTTTTGATATACAGCATAAAGCAATTATAATAGCAATGCAGCAGACAAAGACGTAAAAGATTGTCAGCTCAATTGTTTAGACTTTTGGTTTAAACCTCCAGTTTCCCCTCAGCAAGCAGCAGGCGTAAACGTTTGGTAATGTTTTGGTTGTCCAACAGTGTCGGCGCGGGTTCAGTTCTGCCCCCCTGTGGGTGAAGTAACCAATGCATGCCAGTTTGTATCCTGCTACCAAGGTTAGTCATTAACCTTCTTCTCAGTCACTCCCGGGACACCGAAGGCCGACAGTACCCTGTCCAAGGCATGCGGCCGCTCAGCCGTTACATCTTACCATGGGCGACTGTAACCACCGCGCACACGAGCGGGCTTTAACCGCAAAGGACCACGTAACCGTGGCGTTCCACAAGGTTGCCAGAGATGGCGAAAACAGCGGCGACGAGTGCGGCGATGATGAGCGGGCTGAAGAAAGGACACACTTGCAAAGTCATGTCTGGTGTGATCGCGAAGATGATGCGGAGGAGAGGAAGGAGGCGAGGGGAAGCCAAAATTCACAGGAAGGCAGCGAGAAGAAAACGCTGTGCCCGCCGTCGTGTTGCGTCACGGGCGAGCCAGCAGCCGGTGGAGGTGTAGCAACAGAAGGTAGAAGATGGCACAAACTCATTTTAAAACTGGAGTCTTCACAGATGAGTCGGGTGTTAATGAACTTAGTGAAGGGGGGGAAGGGCATAAAGTGATTGTCAGTGATTAATGACTTCCTGCGTGGCCTGACGTTATACAACTGTAACGTCACGAATCCGTGATAAAGATGCTGATATCACGTGTCAGTTAGCCCGTTAGCTTAAAACCCGAGAACACAAGTCACTAGCATCACACAATTTTATTAGCCACAGGCATGTTTCTTTTTTTGTTTGACAACAATGATTTGGGACATTGTCAATGTCTCATTAAACAGGACAGTAAACGTCATTTGCACAGCAGCCATCTTGACACGAGTCAGGTTGGTAAACACAGGTGTTACTAATCAAAACAGACCCTTAATTAATGCCATTCAAGGCCGTAGCCATGGCGGCGACATTGGCGGGGTTTGGGGACACCCCCCCTCGTTTCCTGCCAATGTAAATGGGATGGACCTTTTTTTTTCTTTTTTTTTTTTTTTTAAATTACTTAACATCGCCATTTTTCCTTATGTACTCTAGTTTCATTGAATACATTGTTAGCTGTTAGCTGATTCTGAAATACAGAGTTAGCACCTATAAGCTAATTAACTTTTGCTAATGATTATTTTAGACAGCAGTGTTTGGTTATTTAAGCTATCATATTAGAATGTTCCATTTATTTCTTAATTTTCATATCCATATATGTTGGGGTGAGGGGGGCATTTTGAGCATATTTGAGTGGGGGGGGTTCCCCTCCATTATTACACTATAGTTGAGGCTCTGATTTCATTAGTAACACCTGTGCTTACCTAATATATCATGTTAATATAGTTGATGTGAATAACTCATGTATTTCAGAAAGACAAATGTTTAATATTAATTGTGGTTGACCTCACCAAAAGCTCTAACTCCATAAACGCAGAATAGTACATATTATATTTCCCCTCTTACGTGTTAACACCTAATATATCAACAACTGCTTTGCTAGATGCAGGGGTGTCATAAATGGGGAAGGGGGTTCTACAACGTACATGGGTCCTCAAAACATATTTGAACATAATATTAAAGGGTTGGTAGTGCCTAATATTGTGTGTTTTCATGGGGCCTAAACACAGTATCCACCGTTGCTCTGTTTTCATTCCTACCAATGAAGAATGTATCAAATTATAGAGGCCTTTACCCAGAGGGATGAGGAAGGGAGTGTAAAGTACACCTGGTGTAAAATGACCATGAGGGTAAAGATTGAAGGCCGGCATGATTACTGATAAGTAATGCATTGTTTATTAACACCTCTTCAGTCATTTGACTGTCTACAAATATCCTTAAGATTTAGTTTTGTTTATTTTATCTTTTATCAAATACATTTTTCGCTTCAGTTCATTACATGAAATGACCCACTGACAGATGTTTTCTTATTATTGTTTTTTTTTCCAGACTTTTAATGTGGTCATATCATGATGATGGGTATATAAAATTAAATTTCCAATTCAAAGATGCCAAGTAATCTGATTTCGATCCGACAACCGGAGGTTTAGGCCAGGATATACATTAGTGTCTTCTGCCCGGTGCAAGGTTAAAATGACTGACATGTCATATATTATATGACATAGCAAATAGTTCTTGCATTGTGGAGTAGTAAAAAGACGGATTCCTGAGGGACCTTATGTTGAAATGTAATCTTGGCGGGCGTATCAGTTTTCTTCCACAGGCCAGGTTCACTAACACTGCACCTCGGTTTTCTGCAGATCTTTGGTTTGCTGCTTTTGTAACTGGATTTTTTATCAAGGTGACATGGAGTTCAGTAACATTGACTCACTGAGTTACTGTTTCAAGAAAAATAACAAAATAGCAATATTTCTAAATTATGGAACAGAGATACTTCACCTCAGGCACCGTCTATTCTCTTCTTCTCACATATCCCACTATTTTTCTTCTGTACTCTGTTCCTGATATTTATTTATTCTCGAACTTCTTTTGTTTCTTTGTTTTTTCCACAGTTCCAGAGAAACCAAAGAAATGTCCAGGTCTTGGTTTGTTCTATGCTGTCCTGTCCACAGTATTCCTCTCTATCATCTCCCTCCTGGTAAAAACCATCCAGGGTGTCCATGCCATAGAGATCAGTGCCATACGCTGCTTCTTCCAGATGCTCTTTATTGCGCCGTTACTCATCTATCACAAGTAAGCATGTTGGAGAAACTCAAGCATTAGGATTTCTAAAGTTAGACAGCTTCCCTGTAATGTCAAGTGTAAGATGCACGCATGTTTTATATCCAATAATAAGAGCTACTCCTACACTCCCAAAACATTTTTCAACCGATAAATTACATGTTGTTGATAGATTAGTTGCATACACGCAGTGACAGAGGGGATATCCCCTGCCAGTAGTTTATCTCCCTGCATTTGTGTTCATGCCTTATCACCTACTTCACAGGCCAGTATTCTGGCTTAACACACAATGACTCCTCAAACTACTTTTAAGTTGTCAAAATATTGTGAAAGAATTATTATATGCCTCATCTCTCATTATGGAAAATTAAGATGAGTGACGAGAAGGTTTAAAATAATTCTTTCCCACATTGATTCATCCCTCCCCCTAGAAACGCACAAGACTGTTTCTGCAGATAAATCGTTTATTTTCAAAAAAGTGAAATGCTCTTAATGGACTCACAAATTTGATAAAACATTGAAGAATATTTTAATATCAAAGTGCAATAAAACATTGATAACTTGTGTGAGTTTCACATGACAGTTTTAATGTCAATAGTGTATAAGATCTCATGTGGATGTGTAATAGACATTTGCTTGTTTTGCAGTTGATGTCCTGTATGTTAATAAATAATCAAAAACACAAGTACTCAGAGAGTAATAAGTCAATACAAAGGTAGGGAGAGGAAATATGGCTTCTTTCAATTCTCTCTGTGAATTGATTGTCAGTTGATTCACCGAGCCCCCACAATGTTTTGGTTTCTCAATTGGCCTTATTGATTGAGAATTTCTTTAGAGTAGAAGGCAGATTTTAAATCAAAATTAAATAATTAATTATACCAAATTATAAAATTTCAATAGACTGCTGCTGTACTTCTATCCATTCACCTACCTGTTTTCCATTTATCCATCTTCCATTTGTTCACACCTTTTTTTTTTTACATTAATTCACCACAAAGAATTATACCTCCGCTCTCCCTTTTCCATCCATACATCCATACATCCATCCATCCATCCCCATACATACATACATACTGTACATACATACATACATACATCCATCCCCCATACATCTATCCATCCATCAGTTAATTGACTCCCCTTTCAGACAGTGTAGTCATCTATCCTTCTTTCCATCGAGCCATTCGTTCATCCATCCTCCTCACATCTCTGCTCCTCCAGGATAGGTTTCCTTGGTCCAAGAGATAAACGTGTCTATCTCGTGCTTCGGGGTTTCATCGGTTCCAATGCCATGATCCTGCTCTTCTATGCTGTTCAACAGATGCCGCTGGCAGATGCCATTGTCATCATGTTCAGGTGAGAGTAGAACCAGGGATAATGGATTGTGGATTAGAGGAGATAATACCAACACTACAACTAAATTCTTTCCTCCCTTGATCGTATATCTGTCCCGCTTTTTTTGTTTTGATCTTTTTACTCAATTTGAAAGATTTTCCTTGTTGTTAATTATCTCTCTCGCTCACACTCTTTATGTTTAATTCATTACCTCACATTCATTACTTTGCTTACTCTCATCTAACCTTCTCTTTATATTATATATTGTCCATTAAACCCTCAGTAACCCAGTCTTTACCTCACTGCTGGCCTGGATATTCCTGAAGGAGAGATGTACAATCTGGGACGGTGTCTTCACTGTTTTTACCCTCACTGGAGTCATCCTCATTGCCCGACCACCGTTCCTGTTTGGGGAGGATATCCACGGCATTGAGGGCAACTACACAAACCACATCAAGGGGACAATTGCTGCCTTTGCAGGTGATAAACTAACTGTAAATCAACATATAATCATTATGAGAACATCAAATTATTAAGCAGTAGTATAATCTTAATAATTCTAATTCAGACTTCAGGTAGGAAGAAACAATTCATCTATGTTAATCACTTGGGGAAGTCTGTGACAACAGAGCAAATACGAGTATTTGTCCAGCACTTCTCGGTTCAAGACAGTTTTTAAATGTTAAGGTTAAGGCGGTGACCAATAATTCCCCCAATAACTTTAACACAAGAAATTCAAGTTTAGGCATCCTGTTCTTATCGATATGTAGCCAAGAAGTATTTCATTTGAATATACATACATATTTCTGCTTTTAGGTCTCCTGTGTTTTCCTTTTCTTTTCCTGCTGACTGATGTATTCATTTTTGCTGTTCTTTTTTATTTATAGGAGCGATTGCGGCTGCTTTTACATTTGTTGTCCTTCGCAAGATTGGAAAAAGCGTCCATTACTACCTCTCCGTCTGGTATTATGCTGTCATCGGTTTTATTGAGTGCGTCATCACCGTGTCCATCCTTGGGGAATGGAAAATCCCATCCTGTGGCCGTGATCGGTGGATACTGGTGTTGATCGCGGTCCTGGGTATTGCTGGCCAGACCTTCCTCACAAAAGCCTTGCAGATCGAGAAGGCTGGACCTGTGGCTCTGACGAGGACTGTGGATGTCGTGCTGGCATTCATCTTCCAATTCATTTTCTTTAACCGTGCACCGACCTGGTGGAGCCTTGGGGGGGCGCTGTGTGTAGTGTTGAGCACCACTGGAGTAGCAGTCAAGAAGTGGTACAGCAGCACTCACAAAAGCTGAACACCAGGAGCGAATACTTTAGTATTACTATTTATTCTTTTTCACTATCTTATGTTCTGGAATTATTCTGTAGTTTACGTCTTATTTACATGCAAACCTGTGAGGTTATTTGCAGAACTATAGAGGGGTCAGTCATAAGCTTTTGATGGTTTTGAGGTGCTTTCCTACATCTTTACATATTGATTCCTTTAGAATCACCCTGCATGAATTATTGTTATGCAACTGTTATGATAACAGCAGTTCAACATTGCTGCCCCAAACCTTTTGACGCTCCCCTGGAGCCTGTGCAGCTCACTCAGGTCTTATCCAGCAGGGATTTCCTGTTTTCTATTTTAAAAAAATGTGCAATAGGGTGAGAATTGAAATTCACCATGATAAGGCAGTAGAATGAAAGATACCCCAACCCTTCTTCCCTTTGCCTTAACCTTGAATGAAATGGCCAAAGCAAAGTTTTACTGCACTGGGACCATTCACACTGTGTCAAAACAACTCAGCAATCATAGTATCTGTATATTTCATTGTATTGTGGTTAAGCAGTATCAAGTGGGTATGTCTGAACTGTGGTGCTGAGAATATGCTTATGATAACAGCTGCATCGACATTCAGAATAAGAAACGTTACGCAAAACCCAACACGCACATAAACAACAGCTTTATTTTACTTTGTAAGCAAATTTAAAACAAAGGCAACGACATTGTAAATGTTTGAGTCAAGTGGAAAATAAAACAAAAAATTAGTTGTAAAATAAAAATCCTAAAAACATGGTTTTACTTGAAAACAGAGTCGTGCTGTCGGATCCTCTACTTATAATGCCAAAATTTGAATACTTATATCATCCAAGAGGAATTCTTCCAATAAGTTAGATTGATGTTTTTTTTTCCATTATTGTAATTGTCTCTTGATATATCAAGAATAATATTGTTTTAATACTAACAAAATGTGTTAAGAGCATTTTAACAACATATCTCAAGTGCCTTAACCGGGAAAATTTTAACCTCGCTAAGCGGGCGTTTTACCATCATGCATATTGGTACGAATCTGAAGTTTTCTGACTTCATTGTATCAAAAAAATCTGACGTTATTTTCACAAGGTGAAACCTAACACACGACCCATTCCCCTGAAAGGCAACATCGATCCTTTCTCATCTCATGAGGGGCCAGCTCTCCCCTGTTGTTCAGCACTTAATCTCACATTACACCTAAAGTATCCAGTATTCCTCATTCTAACTTTTCCTTGAAGTGGATGTTGTTTGCAATTGTCCTTGCTAAAAGGTGGAGAAAGAATCAGTAACTGCCACCAGCGTTCAACAGTTTGATCACAAGAATCCCCCCGCTAATTTGCTAGATACTTTCCCCATGTTATCTCCTGGACCCTCAACATGCACAGTCACATCACAAACCCCACACATAGTTGTATAATAGCAAAACTCAGGTTTTATCATCAAACCAGTAAGCTCTGGTTTTTGGGATAGCTTCAGTGACTCACACCAGCTGTCTGTTGTTTCCTCCACCAGGTTGAGGTAGTTTCCATAGGGCTACGTCCACTTGAGCCCACAATATATTTTTAGGCAATGTGATTAAGTAAAAAGTCTTAAAGCATATCTTATTTGAACATTTCAGAGACTACATACAGTATGCTGGATCTTTTGTTAAAAGCAATATCTTCTCTTGTCCTTGGGATGAAAACTGTGCCTTGTTTAATACTGTCTGTAGTTGCAGTGAGAATAAGAGGATCTTGATGTGTTCTTGTACGTACTGTAGGACACCGAAAAAAACTCTCATTTTAAGGGATGTGTGTTTCCATCCCGGCGGTTTGTTCTGTTTTGTGTTTGGTCTGTGTTTATAGCTTTTTAGCTAGTCATTGTTCACCTGCGCTCCTCTGTTGAGAGTGTTGAACTGGGTGCAACAACCCTGGATAACTTTTCTAGAACTCTGCTGTTTAATTTGCTAAAATCCATTCTTCATCCATTTGCCTTTTTTTTTGTTTTTGTTCACGCCGTTGGGAACTCTGTGTACTGAGATGCATCATCAGACTTGCCTCCAAATATACAGTAGTTCTTCCATTTATAGAGTCTGCTGCAATAACTGAACTCTGAGTTTGTTCATCAGTGTGTTCTTAATCATCCGTACTCTTCTTGAAGAAGTTTAACTCTTTCAATATTGTTCTTAAGAGCAAAGTGAAGCAAATTAAGCTTTTTTTTGTTTTTTTTAAGGGTGCATCTGATTGGGCTGCACTTATATGTACAGAGCCAACAAGGTTATTCTGTTTTGTTTATCTTGTGTTAACAAGGAGGATTTATTGTGCGCACAATACGTTAGCACAAGATTACACAAATGTCTTTTCAGGGGTTCCATTGTGATGCAATTTTTGTTGTTAAAAACAGTAGAGTAGACTTGGGTTAGATTTGGTGTCATTGTAAATCGGTACCGACTAACATCCATATACATGTAAACGATAAACAAAATGTACCAGCTGTGAGTAAAGGGGGAATCCGTGTTGTGCTTAACATCACTGCTGAGTTTGTGTTCCTATATTGAATTGCTTTGACATTGATTTTTATTTCTCAGTATAGTAGCTTAGTAGCCTTGGTAGTGTAAGCAAAACATGTTGTGTATCCATCAAATGGTTAGTAATGTGTT
>CAAKHC010008777.1:28130-39978 GCA_901007825.1 Macroramphosus scolopax | reverse complement strand
GAGACGTTCTGACTCCTTCATTAAACATCACTGAGCGTTTTGTGACTTCATGTTGTGATTGTTTGTGTGTGTGTGTGTGTGTGTGTGTGTGTGTGTGTGTGTCAAGGCCACAGATTTCCTGTTGATGCCAGCCTGTCAGGAATGCCTCCCGTCAGGGTCAGAGGTCAAAGGATGTGTGTCATTGTCACTTCCCCTCTCTCACTAGGAGCATGCGATGCCCCTCCACACAAACCACCACACACACAAATCCTGTGCCGTGATGACAGTGGCAGACTTTCATTTATAGAATAGGCATGTACAGCAAGCGCTGACACACAATCAAATTGAATTTAGAGTGCATACAGTCCAACCTTACCATATCTTTGACAATTAAAGCAAAGAAAAATATAACTATACAAGTTTTGCTGTTGCGTCACAAATCATCCGGCAAACCAAATGTATTTAAACTTCATCAGTTGTGAATGTGAAGCTGGATGAATTCACAGTTGAACAACTGGACTCACTTGTAGGCAAAAGCAGACTTAAATCCTTGCAGACCCCTATCAGACCATTCCTTCTGTATATTAACCTAAAGTTGCAGCTTCGTGGAGAGAACCTTGTACCAGCCTTCATGTCTTTGAGGTCAGTCACCACCAGTAGAAGATTTGTCAGCATAGTATAGCAAGTATCGCAGCAAACTTCCTGTTTGAGTTCAGAGTTGATTTCATGAAAAGCTGAAGAGATAAACAGACAGCCATGCAGCATGCATGCTAACAGGGAACAACTGGATTATGCAAAAAATGCTTTATGTTCACATGAAGTTGTTTTAGTCTTGCCTGGTCCTGTGGGAGAGAAAAGAGACAAGTCAGCACTTGTCACTTTGTCTGTGTGAGAAAATCCTGACAACCAATCTAACAGTCATTTCAGTGACAATGTTTCAGTAGTGGACCATCTTTAAAGCCTGTGGTCAACGAGGCACAGGGAGGTGGATGTGTGCCGTGGTGCGGACGGTGAGCAAACAAGAATGTTGGGGGTATCTGGAGTCAGCAGGCGGTTCGGGAAGGTCATGAAAACGCTGTCAGTTTATCTAACAGAAGGAATCTGTTTATAGTTTTCTGTCAACAAGACAGTAATGTATGCTTCCTCTGAACCACCTTTCCACCGATGGTGTGTAAGTGTCGGTGTGTGTTTGGTGCCAAGGCGCTGGCTGTTCCAGTCGTCAGGGACAGGAAGCGTACCTCGACAAGTCCACAAGTCCTTTATTTGTTTTTAGAAAGCGTGTGGTGGATACGCGTGCCTTCGCTTTCATATCCAAAAGGGAAGCGCAAAGGGGTTCTGTCACCCACACACACATACACACATAAGAGATTGAGTGTGTTAGTGACGTATATTATACGTCACTAACACACTCAATCTACTGGGCGGGTACTGGGAATGTCTGAGGAAGCGTGCCGGGTCCAGGAAGGACCCGAGCTCTGTGTATGTGTGTGTGCGTGTGTTTGTATGCAATCTTTAAAACCGTTA
Source organism: Macroramphosus scolopax (assembly GCA_901007825.1). Taxonomy (NCBI): domain Eukaryota; kingdom Metazoa; phylum Chordata; class Actinopteri; order Syngnathiformes; family Centriscidae; genus Macroramphosus; species Macroramphosus scolopax. The sequence continues at coordinate 38,475 of CAAKHC010008777.1, read as the reverse complement.
AGCAGTGCCATCAATTACCCAAAAGCAGCCAAGAGGAAACAAGAGGAACTAGACTACTCCCTCTACTAGTATTCTAGGATTACAAAAAATATCCTTTTGACAACTCAAGACTTTACACAGAGATTATTATTATGAAATAGTTCTTTTTAGTTTAGAAATTTGTTTTATAGAAACGTGGGTGATCCCTCAAACACTCAAAACCCCGTCAAACCAAACACGCACATCCTCTGCATGTGACATCCATCTTGAGTCAGGCTGAGCTCCATATCCTCCCAACGATCCCTCAACCAGAGTGGTAACATCCTCTGGTTGCAGCGAGGGGAAGCTGGGCTCACTGTGACTCTCCACTCTGCAACAGGTAACACGCCAACTCCAAATCTCCACGCAGGCGCTCGATCCTTCTAACCAGTGCCTTCTCTGATTTTTTCCAAGTGTGTGTGGGAGGAAGCTTCACATTCTACGTGTTTTTTGTTGAGAGGAGAAGTCTTGAACAGCTACGTTGTTGCTTTTCAGGTACTGCTTGTCTCCTGATAATATTCTCTCTCTTCATGACCTGAGGATTTGGTGACGGTCTAGAGGGGAAGAAGGGTTACTATCTTTTTCTTTGGAAGTGGACAAATAGACAACGCAAATCAAGACAGAATCAGATCAAGACCAAGGACGGGAACAGGAGGAAAAAGGAACAATGATGGAACTCAAGATCCAGCTGATCCCAACGGGGGAAATTATCATTTCTCCAGGGAAAAATGGAGAAAACCACTGCCACAACTGCAAGGTCAGTTCACACACTGTGGTCAGGTCTGAGGCCAGAGCTGGAGTCAGATTCTTCCACTCATCCTTCGTTCCAATTGATTTCATGCAGCTCGGTTGGTTCAAGTGGATGCTGTCACAGCTGAGGTTACAGGGTTCATCTCTCGCAGGACTGATGCTGTGAAACATTTATATATTATAAGAACTGTAAATGCTTCAAAATGTACTGTATATCATGTTATTTGCACCGATAGTCTTAACTACTGTGGTAGGTGATTATGTTTATATCCTGTTTGACTCGAGCAGTGTTCACAGAATTATATAAAGCAACTAAAGATACATGTATAAATGGCTGACTGTAGACATCTGTGGATGATCACAGTTACACAATAAGGATGGGCTCTGCAGAGACACAGCGGAGGTTTGTTTAGATATTCCTCAGTGCAGTACACTGAGTAACACGATTGTTACATAAGCTGTTATACAATGCAGAAGATGAAGTTCTTGTTCTTTAAGAAGGTGTCCCTGAATATCCTCCTGATGGACAGGGTATTTCAGGATGTATATTGTTCTTCTGTGGGGAATTTCCTTGTTGCCATGTCAACTGGACAAGCAGGACAGCGACTCACTCTCCCTGCGTTAACAATTGAATTTGATTGCACTACATTTAATCCAAACCTTATTTCTCGTCATTATCAAAGGGATAAAAAGCAATAGATCTTTGAGAGAGACTCCATGTTGACAATAAACCTCCATCTCCAGTTCCATAGCCGTAACGTACAATAACAGTCGGAATATGAGTGTCCCTTTACTTACAACTATACAAGATTTGAAAGCTGATATAGTCTCTTAAAATGAACAGTAATATCCTTTTTCACATTGACAATTCACATTAGGAACAGCAAAGGTGTGAATCAATTTATGAACAATGATTCACAGTCACACAGTCACACTGTCACAGTCACACTGTCAAACTGTCACACAGTCACACTGGCACACTGTCACACATTCACACAGTCACACAGTCACACAGTCACACTGTCACACATTCACACAGTCACACAGTCACACTGTCACACATTCACACAGTCACACTGTCACACTGTCACACTGTCACACTGTCACACTGTCATGGCTCCTGAAATATTAAAGCTATTGTTAATGTTATTAGAAACACTTTTATTTCCCACTATAGCAAGTCACAATGTCATCTGAACGGACACTCTCAGTGACAAATTCAGAGACTGATCACTTCATTCTGCAGTTCCACTCAGAGAGGTTGGTCAGCTTTATGATTTTGATCCAGTCTGATCCATAAACTGGATAAAAGAACTGGAAAGAGCACCCATGTTTGAAAAGAGGAGCCAACTAGAAGTGCCTTAAACCTGCATTCTTCATCATGGCCAGCAGGGGTCGACTCCACTACTTGCAAAAAGAAGTCAGATTTTACAGAGGTCTGAGAAAATGACCCTTCTTCTCACTTGATTTACTAACTTGCTAAACAATTTAATCGACTCTTTTAATTGAAATCGCCAGTTTAAAGTCTTCCCCCATACAGCATGATCATCATTTTGTATGTTATGGTCCCATTTAGAGTAAAAAAGACAATAAAGTAAGTTATGCTGAAGGGCGTGGCTACCATTTGATTGACATGTTTTAATTAATAGAACAGATCTAATTAGCATCAACAACCCAAATGCAGCAATTGCAAGAAATGAGATTATTTGCTTCTCAATTATACAAAAGTAAATAAAGTGTTTCCTCTCAACGTTTCTGCACATTAGGGCATGACCAGAAGATTCACGCAATCCTTACCTGATTTACATTTGATACAAACTGCTGTGTGTGATTACATCATTGCAACAACAGGAATCATTTGAAATGTTCTCACAGTTTGGCAGACTATTCGCTGTGTGGGGAGGGTCGGGATGAAGTTGTCATTATGGAAATAGGTTACATAAACTGAGATATTAGTTCAGCTCAGATCCCTTTGGATCAGCAGAGGAACTGCAGGTGCGTTTCCTGACCAATATTTGAATTGTGTAAATCTTGCTCTGTTTGGATCACACCACTTGCCTTTGTGATATTTCCATAGAGGAATCAAAAGAGACATCCCTAGCTCTAAAACTCATGGTGACTACTCTGCTCTATGAGGACAGCTGATGTCTAACATACACATACAATATCTGAGGAATGAAGGGAGAGGTCTTTTTAAAGTCAATCCCCCCATGGTAGAGGGCACCCTTTGATACAGTAAAGCGTGGGCTGCCACAGGATTAGAATGTGTAGTAAAAGGAATGCAGGGTGGTTAATGAAGCCTGCCGCATGCCGGTCAGTGGTGATTGGGGTGGTGTGGAATGTACTGTAGCTGGGATGGGAGGAAACGACAAAGAAATTCCAGTACATTGCTCCATGTTTTTTCCCTTCCCACATTCCTCCTGGGTCAAATTACCTTGTGTCTCTGAATGTGTGAGCAAGGTGAGTGTGTGGGTCGCCAGTTGAACTCTCAGCTAGAGCCAAGTCCCTGAAACTGGTATATGTAACTGTGATTGTGATGACGAGGAATTCATGGAGAATTTAATGAAACATTGGTTTGAATGTTTTAAGCCTCCTCCGAATTTTCTGCCGTATCTCTTGTGTTCCATCTTTGCCCCGTATTATTTGGATTTTAACAGAAATGTGAACAAACTGAGGTCAGGTGAAGTTCCGATAAGTTGATAATGGACGATATGGAATTTGTAATGTCTCCACAGTGACAGATTGATGAGGATGTGGACATGGCTCTATGTGTGTGTGGGGTCTGCCTTGTCAACAGGATGCAACCTATGTATGCGTGTGCCTGTGTTTGTGTCAGTGAATGCCAATGGTTTCAGGGTGTTTGATGCTGAATCGATCACTCCCCCCTCTGGCAGTGCTGTCCTATTACAGTCCTGCTGTGGTATTGACAGCCGTCTGGTTGAGGTCACCTTCACATGAGCATGACACAGGTTACATAAGTCTGAGATGATATCAGAAATACAGGGGTGTATGTTTGTTCCCTTCCTTTTTATTAATGTCAAAGACTCCTCTAAAATCCACATGTCCCCATTCTTAATGTCCGCTGAGGACACTGAGATCATGAACTAAATATAGTTACATTTTACAATTGAGTCTAGCTGAAGTCATGTACTTATGAGAGCTATTGTGACCTCTTTTAGGCTATTATTCCAAGCAAAATTACATTTCGTGTGTGTGTGTGTGTGTGTGTGTGTGTGTGTGTGTGTGTGTGTGTGTGTGTGTGTGTGTGTGTGTGTGTGTGTGTGTGTGTGTGTGTGTGTGTGTACTCTCAACAAATCTTGTTGGCTTTCTGCTTTAAATTACACTATTTTGTTTTGCTTTCATTTCTCCTGTATTTCCAGAACCATGAGTCTGGTACGATGAAGAGTTTCCTTTAACTGAAAACAGACAGGATATTTACTTTTCAGTTTGCAATCTGCAAATTATTTTCTGTTTTACTGATTTTGTCACTAATATGCCAGGCAAAAAATGAAAAGTGCCATTTACAATTTCCTCAAAACAAACATTTAACATATTCAAAATTTCTGTTTTTATTCAACAAAAAGTCTAAAACCTAAAACCTTCCGTTTACTGTCATGTCGTATAGAAGCATCACTTGTGACATTTTAGAAGCTGTGAAAGTTGAATCATCCTTTAGATGACTTGTTTCCAGCTACTCTTGGAGGGAGGAGGGACTCTCGTTCTGCTGGGAGGAGGCCTGCAGTGTGAAGGCGCAGTGGCAGCTGCACTGACAGTAGAGGGAACAAGAACTCTTTGAGACTTGCATCAGAACAGTGAGCACTGTATTGTTACTTAAAGTTTAACCATTTTCACTGGTCAAACCCTACATCAAACTTGATATGAAAATCTTCCTATTCTTTTTAAATGATTTTAAATCACAGTTTGCTGCCTGTCAGAAAAAAAGGTGCGTCGTGTAAAAGTGATGATGGCGGCTGACCCCCCCCCCCCTTTAACTGCTGTTCTCACGCTTTTAGCTTTTCCTCATTCTAATGGTTTCGTTTGCAGACAATAATAAAAAAAAAACATGAAAACATCTATTTTTTTAATACAGTTTGGTTTTGATATGTCGCGACCAGCAACTCCTGAAATGTGTCTTTGTATTATTCCTCTTTTCACAGTTTGTTAGGGACCTGACATCGGTTAATGAAAGCACTGCGATCTATTCTTAAAGGACTAGTCCGAGTACGTGAAGGGGACATCTGAGGACAGCCGCGTTATTGTATATCAGCAGATTACAGTTATGAGGTGTTTGTAGAGAAAACAATGACGACTTGGCTAAATAAACCACATCACTCATGCAGGAGGTGTGGGATGGGTCCTTGCTGAATTTCCTGGTATTGCGGTGCTGTGCTGCCCTCAGTGAAAGAAACGGAAGGGGGAGATTTCCACACCACCACTCCTACTGAAGGTTCACAGTCCCAAAACAGCTGTGTACGGTCATATGTTCATATTAACGCCACTTTTAATACAGAGCCATTGATATACATGGCTGTGTGTGTGGCACTGTGACTACCGCTGGAGCAGAGGTGAGGCTGGTGAGGCTGCGGTGGGAAGAGAAACCTCAGTAGGACGAGCTGGGAGTGGTGGGAGGGTCAGTACGAACCGGCAACACTGACAGACACACGTACGGGACTCACACGCAGCGGAGCGACTCAGCCAAGTATCTCCACTACAGAGCCTACCTGGAAGAATAAACGCTCAAGCAAAACGTAGGGACCAACCACGTCGCGTTTGACCTCAGCTTTTTCAAGGTATGGCTTCTTTTTTTTTTTTTAGCGCGTAACATCTGACGTTAAGTTAGCTAAAAAAAAAGTGGACCGCTCACAACGCGTGTCAATAACGTTACTGCAGCGTTGCGACGGGTTGACTCGAGTTTAACTGCTAACTATTAGCTAATGTATGACAGAGGCGTTGTAACTTAAATCCTTTGGCTGGGACATTTGGAAAGTTCTGCAGGGTAATCTGTGACATTGCAGCATGCTTGAGTGTGTGGGCTGAAAGCCTTCGCGCGGTGCCATACGTGGACTATGCTGTGCCAAATTCTGTTAAAAAATGTTGCATTTAAATTCGGCAGAGACCGATGACACCCGTTTCAAACAGTAGAATATACACAAAGACCTGTGGCAAATCGGTGAGACTCACTGTTCAATTCTGCATAAGTTCCACACATCAATATTCCACCACTTTGACAACATTTAAAAGTTTATAACGTTACTCCTCATTTTCTACTGTATTCGTCTTGTTATACGGACCATTGGTGCAGTTGGTGTTTGCCGACAACTGAAGCTATGATTTTTTAACATGTTTTTGCTGTAGTTGTAGTTGCCATGTTGGGAAAGAAGAATTAATGAGATTTTAGGTGTAGTTTTTAGTGCAGTTTGGTTCAGGAGTGAATGTAAACCGCCTCTGAATCGGTTCACTGACGTTCATTAGAAATTGTTGGATGTATTTACAACCACGTACTGTTTTGGCGTGTAGCCTACAACCCCAAATCCTCCAGGTTGGTTGTCTTTTTATAGAAGCCAGACCGAGACAGATTAGGACACTCAACTAAATAGCTAACCTTCCAGTCACTCTCATTTGTCGCTGCAAAGCTGCAGATGCATCCCGGCCCTGTCAGGAGGGAGCGGAGCTGTTTCTTATGGCAACTTGAGCTATAATCAATACTGTGATTAATTAAGTGTTGATTATCCTCTGCTTCCTAAGGATGTCAATCACTAACATATTGACTCTTTCCCCTCTAATGCCCATATAACATTGCTGAGTTTTATCATAGGCCATCTATTTGGTACATATAAATATTCATATGTGTACAATTGCAGGTAGACTGGATTCTTCAATGAAAAAGTTTGTAAACTTATTGAGTCACATCTCTTAATGTTCCTTTGAAATGCACTTGCGTAGAGTTGCTTATAGGAGCTGGTCTTAGTTCCAAGCAGACTGGATCTGCCTGAGAAAGTGTCACTGCGGGGGAGAAAGACTTTGTCTGTCCACCTGTTAATGTGTGTGTTGTTTGTAGAAACAAGGATATCACCTGTTGGGCAATGCAACCTGTTCGTAACCAACATATGTTATTTAAGTATGTGACATCTAGAATATACTGCAAATATTCTGCCTTTGTCCTTGGTGAAAGTCTTTCTTTTGTGTTATAATCTACTGATCTTCATTCTGATAATGTGTCAGTGAGATTACCCTCACAGCAGGGTGGTAGGGAGAGTTAAAGAAGCATTGCACTGTGCAGTAGGAAGATGCACACACAGACTGAATCCAGAAAAGAGAGGTGAGAAGAAATGAGCCAGCATGGGAGGGATATTCTTCAGTGGTCAGGCTGTTTGGAGCGGCTGACCTGTTGCTTCAAGGTCACCTGGAGCACAAGACATACCAGCTTTGAGTGACTGCCTGTTCACCTGGTTCTAAGTTGATAGTGACTCAGCCGTGGGGTTAATATAATCCTGTTTAAATGACAGCTTCTTGTTAGAGATGATTGGTTTAAAGCAGGGATATACAGCACTAACACCAGTGTTGCAGCTTTGACCTATAAGGAGCAGGAACTTAGTTTGAACGAAACGCACAGTTCAGAATATTTGGCATGCATCGGTAATCTTTGCTTTTACAATGTGATTACCCATCTTGTGTCAATGCACTGTTGGCAATTCATTTTTCCGAAGCTGTTCCCAGCTGTGCATACTCTCCAGGGAGATTTGTTTCCATTGGACTGCTGTGATGCATAGAACGATTTTCCCTTCATGTCCTCCAGGGGCTTTTTTTAAATATTCATGGGCTGAGTTTTGATTATATTTCTGTTTCATGGCCGTGACAGAGTTAAAGTGAGGGAGGGGTTGTTTAGATTGGGGTTAGAATGAGCCTTTACCCCAGTTGTCTGCCAGCTTCTACACAGTAAGACATCTTCACATTTGTTTTCTGATGCTGATGTAAGCACAAGCACTATGAAAAAGTTGGAACACAAAGGCTTATAAATCTATTTTGTCAAAATCGTTTTAGAGTCAATTAGCCTCTAATGTATTGCAGATTCACGAGAAGTCAATTCCATGGCCTGAGCTTCATGTGTGCCTGTTTATCTGATCACATATCAACCAGACAATATAGTGAAGAATGTGCAGGAGGGCACCAAGAACCTCCTGTGGTTTGCTGAAGGTCCACGGGCCTTATTTGAGAAACATAGCTCTTTATTTTGATAGATGTAGGAACTGCTGTTGACAGGGTGAAGGTTTTCCTGTTATGTCGTCTCTCAGCTACATGTAGTCCTGGGAGGAACCTCTAGGATACACCTGACTGCCTGGCTGTCGGCCGGACCTCCACCATCACCTCTAAGGCAGGAAAGACTCGCATATGTACTTGAACTGGGTTGTAGGAAATGCTCTGCCCTGGATTTGCTTCCACTTTCATGACCTTTTAACGTGTGTCTTATTGTGTTGGTTGACATCAACAGATGGCCTGGTTACTAAAAGGACTGGTGAAGAGAGTTTACTCTACATACAAAGTATACAGGCCGTTGAGGGGTCATTTACCTTTCACTGGACCCATGGTACCCATTGGTTGATTTGGAGAACCGAGACAAAATTTAGGCACACATGTAGCTTTTTTTAAAAAGCAAGACTTTTACCTGCACATCCGCATTAGCTTAATTGAGAGATTCCTTGTTTAGTACATCCTTGTACAACTTGGGTACAGCGATGTCAGTTTTCAGGAGGGTTTATTGTATCCGGACTTCAGTCTATTTAAAGGAGAGCATATCTTTGTAAATGCAATAAAGTTTAATTGATTGCACAGGTTTAGGTCAGTGGTAATTTTGGTATGTTGACTTCATGTTTGCTAGAGCTAACGTTAACGTTGCACTCTTGCACCAATACCAGGCTCTGCTTGCGTTGGTATTTTGTTGTGGAAGGGTAAATTCTTCATTATACCAACATAAGCTAGCTGCCTGCAGCAGTATGAAAGTAAGCACATTTCCCAAAATGTTGAACTATTCATTTGAGAATATATCCTTTTGCTGGAATAAGAGAGAGAGCAGGCATTAAGAGAGGGAAGTTGAAGGAATACCTTCCAACTAACTTTGACAGCTGCTCTTTTACCTTGACATTTATCCAGCTATGCCTGGTTTCAAACATCTGTGACTACAGTATGAACCCAAACCATTGAGATACGATGAGGGCTTTTCACTTTTACAGCTGATAACATTAAACACAGATATCTCACAAGACTAAGCCAGTTATAGTACTGATAAGGTCCAAATGCAACAGCGGTCTCCAGCACAAAGTGCGTTCATAGCCTTCGCACTCTTTCGTAAGATTTAATAGGGTTGTGTCAACAGGTTTGAAGAATTGGATTTTAAGTCTTAAGCTGCTAAAAACAGATATTGAAGAGAGAATCAAATCTGTCAGTTATCCAGTAATACAATGAGTTTTAAAGCTTCATATATTAGTTAGAGGTCAGTGTTTGACCTCTAGAGGGTAATTCATAGACTTTCATACAGAAATGTTGGATCCTCAACTTGTTACAGCTTCATGCTTTATGAACCTCTGCGTCGACATTACGAACTGATGAGACCAACAGGTTTTTTGGGGTTAATTGGGTATAAGAAAGGTTATCTCAACTAGTAAGAATTACTTTCCTACTTCAAGAGCCTCAGGTGGCAAAGAGAGATAAAGTGTTTGGAAGAATGAGGCAACATTTAGTACAGTAAGAAGAGCAATGGAAGCAATGAAGTCTGACTGTGTGTTACCTGTATGTTGATGAGTCGCTGTCTTGTGTGTGTGTGTGTGTCTGCGTTTGATGCCTGTTAAGTTTAGGCGGCTGCTGTGGGCAGCTGCGTTAGCTCTTCTTTCAATTCTTTCCCACATCCCAAAGCTAACCCAGCAGTAGAAGGAGACCCGCCCTGTTGGGAATAAACGTTACTGAGTCCTGCCTTTAACTCCGTATTACAGCAGTGATTGCTGTGGTACTGGAAACCACCCTGGAAATGAGTGAAATCCAGGCCAGCATCCCTGCCATTTTTGTACATGTAGGACCTGGCAAGGCCTCAAAAGACCAGAATTTAAATACCTACATTTTACAGGGTTTTTTCACTTTATTACGATGATAGTTTCTGTCAGTTTGAGTATCGTATTGAGTTGATTAAACGGAATACACACATTCCTGTGGCCTATAAACAGACAGGATGTACAAGTAGAATAATGTTATTTGTTAAGTGCTTGAATTACTGCTTGGTTCCACTGCACGAGTGGCTCTGCCTTCGTCCATTTGTCTGGTCTGACAGAATGAAGTCACAGTCAGCTGAGCACATACGTGCTCGTTCATGTTTACTTACCACAGTGCTGACCAGCTCTCTTCCTAATCCTGTAACGATGTCACACACACTCCCAACTGTACACCTGCACTCAGATTAACCAGATAAGTATACTGCTAAGACAGGAGTAGAGGTGTGTGTGTGTGTGTGTGTGTGTGTGTGTGTGTGTGCGTGCACAGCTGTGCTTCCTGACTCCATAAAGGCTGTGAGCCGAGGCCGCTGCTCACCAGA
>CAAKHC010008777.1:0-12535 GCA_901007825.1 Macroramphosus scolopax | reverse complement strand
CCTGAGAGTTGGTGTGTGTGTTTGTTTCTTGCGTTGAGAGAATGGGTGGAGGTCCAGCATGCAGCACTGCACTTGGAAAGGCAAACACTTAGAGTGGCATTGGGAAAGGGAAACAATGAAGTAATGGAGAGAGAAGAGGAGCGACTGAACCCAGGAGGGAATGAGAGATTGTATGTATAGAGGATGAAGAGAAAGTAAGGCTCTGCTTTCTTTCCTCACAGAGGGCAGAGTAGTTGGAGGGCTTTGTATTAAACTATGACATCATAGTATAAATGAACATTCATTTTTGTAACTTTCAAACAGTGTTTCAACCCAGATGATTACTTATCTTGCTTCGGCTAAACACTTAGTGTCTTGTCATTATTCTCCCATTGCTACATAGGAAGTCATTTGTTCCATATGTGTCCCGCTGCAGCAACAGCAGCATGTTTCCATCAACAGAAACCGTGAACAGATTAGTGCTGACAATCTTAATCACCAGAAAATGTTATGTAATAAGGTTTTATTACCAGATATTGTTTGATTGACAGGTGAGAAGGGAAGAAACAAATAATGTTAGCCACACATACTGAGATTTCAGGGTACACACACACACACACACACACACACACACAGCTGCGGTTTCTTTGTTTTCTTTGGATGTGTGAAACAATAGGTCACCAGAGTTCAAGGGATCCAGGAGTGAGAGATACACCGATGTACGGGACAGTTTTCACACATATGGACTGACATGTGCACACATGCTCGGGTTGATACTTGTTTTTATACCAGACTTATGCAGATATACTCTGCCTTCCTTTAATTTGAAATCCTTAAGCTGTTGATCCTGCATGAGTTGAGGAAGATCCAAATCCCTCCTGAGACCGCTAACTCCGAGTATTATTATTACATCTTTGCAACAGAAATCAGTTTCTTAAGAAATCTGAGGTTCTGGATGAATAATCCAGGGGCTTAATCATAACTCGTTATCTTATTGGCTGTTAGATATCTTGCAAGTTGTTATATCTTTGTATTGTGATGTTGTTGTGCTATAATGAAAACAACCTTTAAATTAGACCTTGTAGATCTAATAAGAGCAAAAGATGCAGCAAGTGCATAACTAGGTTTTGTTTTAGCCAATTTCTCATAAAAAGTACCACTACTACTGGCTGTGTGTTCTGTTTATAGTAGTTTGATGTGGTATATTGTAGACGATTGTTATTTCTGACATTGAAAAGCTTTCTGCCGTCTACCCAAATTATACAGGTTACATTTGTGCCACTGCTGTTTTGTATCAGGACTTGTACCACAAACACACACACATGGATTAAGAAGTAAGCAGGGTTGTGAGTCATCATGGATATGAGCGGTGCGTTAGCTCCAACAGCCTCCTCCTCAGCAAGGTCACTTGGTCTTTGAAACGCTGTAAAGATAAAGGGGAAGAGTTGATCAGTTAATTATTAGCATATAAACCTAACTTAGCTAATCGTATTAGGTTGTATTGTGGACTTAAAGGAACCGACCGAGGTCCACGCTGGTGTCCTATGGTGTCTCCCCATGTGTGAAGCGTCATGAAACACTGAAGAGCTCCTTTGAAACCAGGGATCAAACACATTCAAGCATATTTGTGTGAAATCCGATCAAGATGTTGTGCTAATGTGTGTCTGTTGTGTGGTGGAATACAGACGCAGGGCTTTAATTGGCTTTGTGGTGTTGGTTACATTTTAATAAGAATTGCTAATACTGAAGAACATATGGTGATGGTGCAGGACCAGACTCATAACCTGGCGTCCATCATCTCCCTCCAACTCTTTGTCCCTCTCAACTAATTCCTCACAAATAACTCTCCTCTGTGTTTAAGCCTCCGCTCCAGCGTCAGCTGTGGCCAGAGGCTTGATGTTGGCCGGCCCGTCCATCCCGTTCTGTTGAACATTATATCTCAAGATAATAAAGTTCCTCAGATATAACATAAACATCCACGAGTCAAGGATGAGAAGAAATTGGTGGTCAAAGTTCAAGGTCACTGTGACCTACCAAAGTCCTTTTTGACTTTCAGTAATTCATCCGCTGATTATGACAAAATATCTAATAGAGTAATAGATGAAGGGGTTCGTTTTAATATCAATAAAAACTCTGTCCTGACTATTATATCATCTGGTTTTCTATCACCCGGCACTAATTAATGTTCTCTCCTCCCTCAAGCGTTCTGTTTCTCCATCTGTTGTGGTCTCCTGAGGAATAAACACCACTGTACTGCTTAACACAATAACACCTGCTGTAACCTGTGTGTGTGTGTGTGTGTGTGTGTGTGTGTGCGTGTGTGTGTGTGTGTGTTCACTGTCACTTGATCTAACCTGCATCACAAGTCTATCAGTCGTTCCTCCTTCTGTTCCACTACGTACATGATAAACATGGATTTGGACAATATTAGGAATCTTATGCGTAAAACACAAGCTTCTATTTTAGAACACGGGTTCTTGGGAAAGCGCGTTGACGAGCTTAAACATGTAAGTTTGGCATTTTAACATCACTTGTGACGCGTTTGTCCGGATGTGCTCTTTTGTGGGTTGAAAGCGACTCAGATTCCTAAAAGAGGATATGAATGTTTAAGAAACCGAAGAAACGGCATGCCTGTGATTTATTTCCACACAAAATGTTAATTGAAGGTTGCAAGTTGTTTTTTCGTCAGGCTGGCTGAAGAATGGATTAAAGCTGTTGAATGCTACCTGTTCATTTTCACTTCCAATATTTTCAAACTGTACATATTAGAGTTGATGTAAAGAGAGACAGACTTTAAATCGTGGAATACTCATCTGAACCACATGTTGTCACATGGCTGTCATGGACCTCCAGAACAGTGGAGTCAGACAGGGACGTGTTTATCAATTAAATCAATTCAATTAAGTTCTGGGAAAATACATTATCTCTTACAGCCATATATATAGGCTGCTTCTTTATTTAATGCTTATTTATTATTATACTACCATCATATTACCTGAAATCACAGTTCAGTGAGAAACTGCTCATTGTGTTACCTCATCGGAGTATTAAACTCAGTAGTTTGCTGCTTCCAGTATTTGTTACCAGTCATTTGTATGTTCGGAGCACTGATTCATGTATATATCCCCTAATGATGAAGGATCATGTGTGTGCCCTGTTGAGTGCTGTGAGATCTTTGTCCTCCCTTTATTGCTTCAATTTCTCCTTGCGAGCGACAGGCAGAGTATGATTTGTGTAGTGTTACAGAACATGCTGTTTTCTTTGTGCATTCCCTGACCCTGCCTACTCTCTCTTCGCCCTCCTCCAGGTAGTGGCTAGTGACGGGGTGCGGGCTATGATGGAGTCGGCCCTGACAGCCAGAGACCGGGTGGGTGTGCAGGACTTTGTCCTGCTGGAGAACTTCACCAGCGAGGCCGCCTTCATAGAGAACCTGCGTAAACGCTTCAAAGAGAACCTCATCTATGTGAGTGGTTATAGGTCACTTTCATGTAATATAATATTTGTGTGTGTTGGCAACGCCATCACACATACGGAATGTTCTGGTGAGTCTGAATGAATATCGTCCTCACCCATTCACATTTTTTATGAAGTCTGTGTAAACCAATGATCCACTAGCAGAGCGCGGGGACTAATGATTAGCCAATCAGCGCTCTCCATATCGTAGTTTACTTTGCTTCGCTCTCACATCAATGACGTGTTGCAGAGTGCAAATGAAAGAGGAGACATTCTCCCTACAAGCCCGTCTATCATCAGAATGATGTTCAAGCTGTTCTCTGACGGGAAAATGCTGGTTTTAAAATGCTATTTACTAATTATCTCAGCGCTGATTTCTCCTCCAACAGCAGAAGACTATAACTATAATGTGATGAATGTTGACTCTCCATCAGACGTACATCGGTTCTGTGCTGGTGTCAGTTAACCCGTACAAAGACCTAGAGATCTACACCAAGAACCACATGGAGCGGTACCGTGGTGTCAACTTCTACGAGGTCTCACCACACATGTAAGTACACATGGTTTCCACAAGTAATCCTGCATCAGGCACCCGCAGTATCTCAGACGGAAGACATTTTTGCATCTGACTGATTGCAGGGTTTATCTGTATGTCATCTAGCGAAGGCCAGCAGACATCATTCATGGTATATTACCTCTATTATAGGTGAAGCACATCATTATTCAATGGTACAAATATGTACTGCATCATTCACGTTGGACAGTGGGTCTAGTGTTGCCTTTCTCGCCCTAGAATCAGGAGTGTGATGACGTTTTTTCCTCCAGGATGAAGAGTTGTTAGAGTGTGTGTGTTCTGTGTATATGGGAATATTTGAGGAGTATAAACAAACTACGTAATACTCTCATGTTCTGACTAGCCTTTTCCGTCAGCGGGTCTACTAGTGTACTTCTGTAGTGTTCGGGTTAATATTTCCTCAACTTGCCGTGTCAGACTAACCGTTAATGTCATTTATCTATATATTCATATTTTCATTCTAAAAACAATTGAGGTTTATAGGCTGTCAATTTTTTTTTTACATCTATAATTGAGATAATTTTTGTTTGTATTTTGTTCGTATTTGGATCAAGTTCATGGTGTTTTTGAAGCTTCCAGATGATATGCAGCAATCTTATGTCCTAAATGCTCTATGTGATTTCTTTATAAACTTTATATTTGCAACTAGAAGTAATTAATTAAACGGCTTAGTGGTCCTGTCATGGCGTGTATGTTCAGCAGTGCATCTGGTTCTGACAAGCTGAAGATGGTCAGCAGGAGCACTTTTATCTTCTAAAATATTCACATCGATTATGGAGACTTGAAGTGGCGTCATCGAGACGTCTTGAGCCCCTCGCCAGCTCTCTGTCCGTCTGCTGTGGTAGCGGTTGTCTTCCCTCTTTACCTCAGCGCTTGCGTGCACGGCCAAATGCTTGCTCTCCCTCCCTAAATGAAGGATGTGCTTTGGCAGCTGGAAGAGTAGAAGAGGGCAAAACAGGAGGTAGACATAGAAGGAAAAGTAAACAGATGACAGTACCAGGCAAGAGACTTCCTCCCTCGAGAGGGAATTCCTCTGACCTGAACCTGACTCTCACCCCTCAGACTCCCCAATATAAAACATACAGTCCACTGTTTTTTATCTTCCAGCAATTAGACGTGTCAGAAATGTGTCCAAGCAGGCTGAAACAACATCGCAGAGCTGATAGCAGCAAGGGGCTGATAGATGATACTGTAACTGAAGCAAGCTGGAACGTATGATTCATACTGGTCTTCGATTCAGTCCAACGTCTGTCCATGTTCACACACTGGGAGTTCTTATCATAGGTTACACTCCAAACACAGGTTTTCCAAAACATTCTGCAGATGTGAACACACATTCCAGATCATAGTGAGTTTCATTGGATATATAACATGAAATATTTCCACGTAGTATGTTACTTATCTTCTTTAAAGTCTTTTGACCATCTGCCTGATCATGACTCCCCTTCTCCTCCTCCAGCTATGCTGTGGCAGATAACTCTTACCGCTCCATGAGGACGGAGAGGAAGGACCAGTGCATCCTCATCTCTGGGGAGAGCGGAGCCGGGAAGACCGAGGCATCCAAGAAGATCCTGCAGTACTACGCCGTCACCTGTCCAGCCAGCGAGCAGGTGCAGACTGTCAAAGACCGCCTTCTGCAGTCCAACCCTGTGCTCGAGGTGAGACACCATGACGACCCATTGGTGGAAATATTGTCTTTGGATCACACTAAGATAGAGAGCTTTTCATCATACAGGATTCTTTGAGCAACAACATATATCATGGTGCTGACTGATGATGTCACAGGGATGATTAGTGTTGACACATGCAGCTAGTTAGAAACTGTTTGTTGCATTGATGTTGCAACGTTCCTTATACATTGAATTATGTGAGTCAGCCTGATTTAGATGTAAATATTAACTACTTACACAACCCATCTCTCCTGAAATATGAACATGAATGGAAGAAGTGATTCGAGGAGCCAGAGTTAACAACAGGTCCTGTTTGAATGTTTTGTCATATTCAAACATTACAGGGACTCTCCTGTCCTCCTTCCTGTATGTCACCATCTTCTCCATTCCTCTGTTGTCTCTTTACCTCCCAATCCATCCTCACCCTTCTTTATCCCTCTCTGTCCCTCCTTTAGGCTTTTGGCAACGCCAAGACATTGCGTAACGACAACTCCAGTCGCTTTGGCAAGTACATGGATATTCAGTTTGACTTCAAGGTGAGCAGGACAGTCTGATTTATACTGGCAGTTATAAGTATAAGTGAAACGTGTCCAACATGTCTTCTGTCTTCCTAATTGTTGCACGCGACTAACAAACTCTTCATTGAAAATCCTAAAAACATTGAAATGATATCCAATAATCTGTTCTTCAGTAAATCTATATGTGCTTTGTTTTTCTGTGACGTCCTGTGATTTATGTTTTCAAAGACTTAGATTGTTTACATTAATCATTACTTCCTCTCTCCTGTATCCGTGTTTGTGTTTGCACAATATTTGTCATGAACCGCAAAATCCCTGTTGACCTGCATGTGATAATCATACTTCAGTACCCCAGCTTCACCTTCTCCTCCTCCTCCTCTTCCTCTCCCCTCTTCCCCTGGCCTTTGTCCCGTCGACAGGGTGCCCCAGTTGGAGGTCACATCATTAACTACCTGCTGGAGAAGTCCAGAGTGGTCCACCAGAATCACGGAGAGAGGAACTTCCACATCTTCTATCAGCTGATAGAGGGAGGGGAGGAAGACCTGCTGAGACGCCTGGGCCTGGAGAGGAACCCGCAGCAGTACCAGTTTCTTGTCAAAGTAAGGATGCAGTGCTCATGTGTTTGGCACATCAGAGAAAACCCATGTTTCTTATTTACAAGCGCTGCACCAGCATCTGGTACGAGTTGTGGTTAGCCTGTGTTCATTGTAGACCTGCAGTCTTCTCATCTGTTTTCGTTGTTCATTGGGAAGACCCCTGCAACAATGCCGATTCATAGTTCAGTCTCGGTAAGGTTATTCTCCAGCCGCACCTTTAACCCCGGAGAGAAGTCGCAAGAAAACATTTTACTCGCTCACCTGCTCTCCATCCTGTCAGAAGCGATTGGCTTGTTGTGTTCTCAGTCACACTCTCTGCAGAGGAGCTTTCCTCAGGGGGGGAAATCTGCCTTAAGGCGCTTTGAGGACAGCTACTGACGAAACCACCTCATACGTGTTTGTGTGAATTAGTGTTTACATGTCATGAAAACACATTTTGTATTTACACGCCACCTACTTTATAGTTCCCGCGTGACATGTTTGGAACTTTTTAAGGAAATGATTTGGGCTCAGTCAGACAGTAAATAGTGTTGAGAGCGCTGTAGGTTGTTTACGAGGTATTTTCTGTGCATGTGGTCCACAGGGTAACTGTCCCAAAGTGAGCTCCATCAACGACCGCAGTGATTGGAAAGTGGTGAGGAAAGCCTTGACTGTGATTGGCTTCAACGAGGACGAGGTGGAGGTAAGGACGCAGTGAAAGGTGTGTGAATGATGCCTGACATGTTTGTCTGATCACCTCAGGTCGTGTGTGCTTCAGCGTAAAGTCGAGTAAATTCTAGCAATTCAAGCAGAGTGATCTCTGGCTTTGCTTTTTATTGCTTCTGACAACCACTGTCTCCAACTGAAGGGCAGTCGGAGGACTTGGTTTCAAGGTTTAAGTCTGAATTAGGTGCAGCTCAGTTCAGTAGGATGAAGGTGCAGGGGAGCGCAGTGTGTACAATACTTTTAACATTTAAAGAAAGACACTCTTATCTGCCGAGTCGCCCATAAAGATAGGCCTCGGTAGAAAGTTCTGTACAATCTTATTCTTATCTCGCCACGGCTTCTCAACCCTTTACCTTTGTCCCCCCCATGTCCAACATTTATAACTTTCTCTAATTATTTTATTCTCTGTATTATTACTCTCTCACACCTTTTTATATGAACTTGTTTCCCCTCCTGCTTTGTATTTTGTTTGTGTAGGAGTTGTTAAACATAATCGCCAGTGTGCTCCACCTGGGGAATGTGCAGTATGGAGGGGAGGACGGGATCGCCTGCATCACCTCTGACACACAGATCAAGTACCTGGCCAGGGTAAGACACTGCAGCAAGTTCCTCTGCATTCCTAACAGAGAAAAGCATTTGGATGCATATCTATCAAGCATCCAAGGAATAGAGCCTTTACATTAAAATAGGACTAAATGGACTTAAATTAGTACCTATCCTCACATTCTGAATATTTGATGTTGTATATATTCACTGTTGGAGAGAATATTCTCAGTATAATCCAGATAAAGATCATAACCTTCAGACATGTGCAGTCACTCATGCTTTAGGAGCAAAGTTTGATATATTTTATGAGCGAACCCGCCCAGGTATATAAAACCCTTCTTTGCTCATTGAGGTATTACAGTTGACTGGCTGTGAAAACCAGAAGGTGACCAGACGGTGGAGATCATTATCCTTTAAGTCAATACCACCTGAACATCACCTGGGCTGGGTAAAACATGTCGTCACACGAGTGGAGAGATCAGGGCTGCTGCTATGTGTGTTTCAACACATACGAGTGAAGTTGTTTAAAAATCAGTGCTGCTGCATTCTTCAAAACCTTTAACAAAACACTTTGAAAGTGTCTTCGCCCTCAGCTGTCACATTCTGTCCACCACAAGGGAATTCTCAGCTTGTGGTAATCACTGCCTTACCAAAGCAGCTAGGTCCTTTCTGCCTCACTTTCATCTCCTGACAACTCTAATGTTAGAAAACAGCTAAATGTATGAACAAATATGGATCACTGATGCACACTACAGACATGATCCCTCAGAAGAGCTCCTGATCATGCGTTATCTCAGACATCATCAACAGATGTCGTACCCAGGGTGTAGCTGCTGCTGAGTGGCCTGACATCAGTGTGTTTACATGACCGGTGATTGTTTGTCACTGGTGTGGTTGTCCTGCATGCTAACGTTGTTGTCTCCCTCCAGTTGTTAGGAGTGAACGGCTCAGTGCTGACAGAGGCACTCACACACAAGAAGATAATTGCCAAGGGAGAGGAGGTGGGTTTGAATGCACGCTCACATTGTAGAGCAAGTGTGTGATAAGTATTTGTATACAAAGCTTTTCCTGTCTGTGTAATGTCTAGTCGGATCAAGTGTAATCATATTCTTACTCCCTGTGTGTGTCATCAGTTAATGAGCCCCCTGAACCGAGAACAGGCATCCTCAGCTCGGGATGCATTGTCCAAGGCCGTGTATGGACGCACCTTTACTTGGCTGGTGAACAAGATCAACGCTTCCCTGGCTTACAAGGTACACACACACATCCTGTGCAGTAACTCTGACAAGTTCCCACTAGTATATTTTTGATTCATTTTCATTTATCATTCATTCACTAAGCGCACTACAACCTTCAAACAGAAACCAAGCATGACTCTATAGACCGTGTTTACTTCTCTCCCTCAGTATGTTACTGCACAGCTCCACCTTGTGGACACTTTCTTTTAGAACAGTTTACTTGATGTTTGTCCACTTGGGCGCGGCAAAACAAGCTGTATACACCCAACCCTGACATATGACCTTATAAACTTGATTTGACACCTTCTTCCTTCATTAACCTTCATGTATTACAGGGTTGAGAGCACAATCTCTTTTCAAGGTACCCTAAATGAACAGCATAGAAAGCATTCAAATTAAAAAAGCAATGAAATTGACATACAATAATAAACACAGTCAAAAATTGAATGTAATGTTTAAAATACATGGAACCTCTCGATGCCCTGCTGTGTTCAGTTTGCTGTTTGGTGTAAAATATGAACGGAGACGAGGTTGAAGGAAGCAGAGAGACTGATTCAAAACATTAAGGCTGCTTGTCATGAAACGAAAGCAGTGAGCTGAAGGATGTTTAAAGGCTTGGCATTGGGAGGAGCACGACTTTAAGTGAATTAGTTTTCATACGGAAACAAACCCCTGCTTTGTTCTATTGTTCTGATAGGATGACTCATACAAGAATTACTCCGTCATCGGCCTGCTGGATATCTACGGCTTCGAGGTCTTCCAGAACAACAGGTATTATATCAAAGACTTTATCATCTGAAGTCGTCGTGATTAGGTTCTTTGTAAACTTTTAGTTTAGTTTCTTAATGCTGAAGTTCGTGCAGTTGGTCAATGACCATCCTTAGGAAATGGTGTTTTCTGGGATGTAAGTTTTGGGACCTTCTGCTAAGACTTTTGTGACACTGCTATTATAGTGGTCAGCAATTAACCTTATTCCATAAGGTATGAGTTATGGTAAGACAATTATATCTGGGTTATTAAGTATTCTAGGATCAATTTAGTCAGCAGCCACCAAACAATCCAGCTTGTTTATAACTCTGTGCCATGTTTGTTTTCCTCGAAACTGATGCATCTGCTTTTGCTGTGTTGCAGCTTTGAGCAGTTCTGTATCAACTACTGTAACGAGAAGCTGCAGCAGCTCTTCATCGAGCTCACCCTCAAGTCTGAGCAGGAGGAGTACGAGGCTGAAGGCATCACGGTCAGACAACGTCCTCCCTCTGCACACACACACACACAGAACACGCACACACTTGTTTAGTAACAAGTGTCACAAACCTGGCTGCATCTACAACCAGATTTCCTTAATTAATGTGCAATGTGAACATGCAAGTGGAGAGGCGGTGCACCCTCATTAGCTCCTGATGTTCATTTAAGCCAACAGTTTCTCTCCACCATCGTCATGCAATTGAATTCTGTCTTATGTCATCACACTGTTCTCCTCCCTCAGCCAGAAAATAGCTCCTAATGTGATTGTGCTTGCAGTTGTGTTTGCCAATTTCACATTGATAATCCAATTTATCATCCTTCTGTTTTACCGAGGCTTTTACTCCAAGTGCACATATTTTTAGAAGCACCATTACGAATTCAGCTATGAGCTATGCAGTCTTTCATTTATTGACATGTAGAAGCTTAAATGGTCCCTCTTAAGAAAATGAGATGTCTTAAAGGGTATGTATTGAAAGCCAATCCAAGGTCTTTAGTTTTCATTTTCCTCACTCACAACCTTTTGTTGTTGTATTCATAGCGTGTATAGTTTTGTTATGCTTCTCCGGAAAAAAAGAGAGGAGGCAAACAGGTTGTGGGAGAGACTTGGATTCACCTCTCAATGAGCCCATTATGATCTGACATCAGGACCGTGGGCCGCACCCTCACACTCATCTCTGTGGAAATTATGCGGCTGTTAATGCAACCTAACACTGCTGCTCTCAGCCAGCGGGTCTCTGTGTTTATGTGTGTGTCCACACACACACGGGTGGGCAGCATTTGTGCCTGCCAGGATTCCTGGAATTCTGCAGATAATTGAATTTACAGTTGAATAACCAATTAAAGAGCTGCAGTTTTATCAGAGTTGGATCAATCAGGTGAGCTTTGCAACAACTGACAGTCACGTTTGTTGTTTCCAGTGGGAGCCGGTGCAGTACTTCAACAACAAGATCATCTGTGACCTGGTGGAGGAGAAATTCAAAGGCATCATCTCCATTCTGGTGAGGAACACCGTCTCCTCTCGTTCGCTTATGAGTAGATTCAGGCCATTTCTGCCACAACAGAAGATCCTCGGTGAACGGTGCAATATTAAAGGAATAGTTTGACATTTTGGTAATTAACCAATAAGGATGTTAGACAACCAGCTGGGACACCAGACGGACACTGGGATCAGCCACACACACTTCAAGCACAGAACCCCTTAAAGAAAACCACAAGAAGTTGTTGTTTACACTAACAACAAATTGTGATTTCACTAATTTGATCTCAGTCCTGACAGTCATCTCTGTAAATTCTGAAAACTATAACTAACGGCTGTTCTTCTTCTGCGACAGGACGAGGAGTGTCTGAGACCTGGAGATGCGAGTGATATTACCTTCCTGGAGAAGCTGGAGAAGACTGTCGGTGGACACCCTCACTTCGTCACGTCAGTTTGATTCCTACTCCAAACTTCTTTAACATAATAATACAGATGTTACTCAACCGAGGGTCACAGTTCTTAAACATCAGGCTGCTGGTTTGTCCTCTCCATTGATAATATTTCTATGCTGTGTGTGTTTTCCTTCCAGTCACAAGCTGGCTGATGGAAAGACCCGTAAGGTGATGGGCCGTGATGAATTCCGACTGCTGCATTATGCTGGAGAGGTCAACTACAATGTCAACGGTGTGTGTGTGTGTGTGTGTGTGTGTGTGTGTGTGTGTGTGTGTGTGTGTGTGTGTGTGTGTGTGTGTGTGTCCCTCTCATCCTCATTCTCCCAGTTCCCTGCTCAGGTAACCTGCACAAGTTAAATGAAGTTACGTTTCCTTTGTCTGTTTTTTTTAAATCAACATTTCATAAACGGTCAACACACCGTCAATTCTAAGACCCCTAAAAACTCCCATAAATAAAACATTTACCAGGGAAAAACTTTTAACAGAAAAAACAATGGAAGAAACCTTAGGAAGAGCCACAGAGGGAGATTCTTCTCCCAGACAGACAGAGCAGCAATAACATAGAATATGTAATGCCAAATCT